>JAOEGS010021839.1:0-10344 GCA_025447755.1 Corythornis vintsioides | reverse complement strand
TTCTTTCTTTCTTTCTTTCTTTCTTTCTTTCTTTCTTTCTTTCTTTCTTTCTTTCTTTCTTTCTTTCTTTCTTCTGCAAAGGAAAAAAGAGTTTTTTTTCTTGCCCTCCTAAAAATAAAAGATTGATGAAAATGATGCAAGACATGCACATCAGGAAAATGCATCCTGACATTTTTGCACAGAATATGCATTGCATGTTGACAGATTTTTGCTACAAAACTGACAGTTTTGGTGCAAGCTGTTCCTGCCATGACTATAGGGAATAGACAGCAAAAGGGAAAAGTATAATTTACACTATGCACACTTGAAATGAACCTGACAGACTACAAGGTGGCTCAGTTGTTCCATGTAAAGATACCATGAGGTAAAAAACCCCTAAAACTAGTTCCCATGCACTTTATAGAACAACATCCCTAAACATTATGCTTATAATGTGGTAAACTGATTACAGGAAAATCCCAGGTCTTTATAAATTTTCACATGTATTTTTAAAGAATTGATATGGACCAATTAAACTGAATTGTGAGGTTCCAACTCTTCCCCCAAACATTCATAGTGCAAGACCAATTTTACTTAAAAAATTTACCTTAAACAGGACTGCTTATTTATTAAAAGATCAACAAAGGTGACCATGCTGTGTCTAAATAGTTCTAAAGACTGTTTTAGAAGAAATGAAAATGGTGGAAGTACTTGTAGCAAATGAAACATGCAGCTGCACAGGAAGTATATCTATTAATTTTAAACGAGATCACATCCAAAAAAATCATTCTTCTTGTATAAAGGTTATAATCAAAGCTATAATATATTCAAATTCAATACAAAATGTCATTTTACTAATAAATTCCTTATGCTTTGAAATTTCAAAGTGGAAAGATCTTTAAAAAAGTAAAGATTAAACATGCAAATGCAATCCTTGTAGCCTTTTTTTTTTTTTTTTGAGAAATGTACCTTTGAGAAACCTATCTGAAGATCTTACTTTTTTTCTCATTTATTTTTCTTCTCCACCTCTTCTATTTTTAATGATGGATTGCTGTACAGTAGGCTGAACACCACACAGCTTCAGTCTTCCTTATTTAGATTAATCTAGGGAGAACATTAGATTTCTAATCTTAGGTAGTCTCACTTCCATTCTCCCATTGCTTGAGGGCTTACCTGCTGTCACCTCAAGCTAAATCTTTCCTATTTATTCACATGAACCATCAACTTTCATGAGACTACCTAAATAAATAAGACTGGCAGGATACAGCCCCATATTTATTTCAGTGACAGCATTTTTCAGTGTAGTTCTTACACAGGATGACAGTAGGGCTCTGCTCTTCACACCCACTAGTTTCTTGCAGAATTACTTGATTTTTGTTTTCTTGCAGCATGAACTATTTAGTAAAGTTGCAATACCTGGGTAAATTGGCCATATCCTCTAAACCTAAATCAGTTTTGAGGTATTTTTGTTTTCCTTAGCATCATGGTCTGCTACTATTCTGCTATTCTGCTCATTAACCCTTGAGGCTCTCTTTTTTTTTTTCTTTTTCTTTTTTTTTTTTTTTTAATTTGATATGCCAGTTCTAGGATTAGCTCCTTTCTAAGCTCTCTCAATGGGCTGTTTGAAAAGACACATGATTGATAGAGCTGGTTTGATGAAGTACTGGAGGGATTAAAGCTGAAATATTAAAGCTCACACAGAAAGTGAATGAATATCATCTTTTATATAAAAAGGAAGAAGAGGAAGAGGAATCCTTCATATTCAGAGAAACTGCTCCATACCAACTAGTGTTAGAGACCTGGAGCTCAGATGCATCCTTTGGTGCTCATCCAACCTGAGTGCAGGAAATGAGTCCTGAATTCCATAGGAGAAAGATGAGATTAGAACCATAAAATAATTTAAATGCCCCTGTTACATCATGAGAACCTCAAGATATCACCTTCTGGGGGCTTTTTATTGGAAATTAACATTTTTTCTGGACTCTTACTTCTGTGTTGACTCTACTAATCCAGAGCTCCTCCTGCACCTAGGTGATTGTGAGCAGCACCATTGAAAGAAATTATGTGGCTGGCATTACATCTGGCCACCTCCCCTTTGCACTTCATTGAAGCTGCTGTGCTAAGTCGCCCAGTACTGATGCTGCAGGATCAACAGTGGAGCAACGGGACTCAGGCTGCAAGGCAGCCTCCACAGAGGAGGTGCAAAGAGGTCAGAAAGACAGCTGGTCCACAGTGTGCACAGAGAGACTTTGAGTAAAATGCAGCTCTGACTTTTGCCTTTTCCTCATGCATCTGGTCACTGTGCAGTGCTGCATCTTGTTAAAAAGGCAGGACATCTGGAAAAACTGCTGGTGCTGCCTATCCCCATTTCTACATTCAGTGTCAGGGTGTCTCACTGCTAGGGGAGAGACCCTCAGCCAAGGAAGCTGCTGATAGCTTCAAACAAACAACAGCAGTGGGAATACAAATTCTTTCCCAGTTTATTCCACTCCCACAGGAAAGGATACATTTTAGGGACAGCTGAAACTTTTTATCTACAATCTGCTTTCACAGAGCTGTAAGAAAGAGACTACTGCTGGTCAAAACTACAGATGACAGATCAGGGCAAGACAGTAATGTGCTAAGCAATCTGAAAGAAGACAAGTTTCTCTCCTAGAACCAGAATGCAATAATGATTCTGGAGAAAGCAAAGCTATGTAGTGAGCTGTTAAAAAATGATATTCCAAATTATATTGAAATATTGGATAATTTTGAATTGGAGTTCATTCCCCACTTTTCTGAGATCAAGCATTACAGTATCGTCTACCTTCTTCAGGAGGACTGGGGATTCTCCATGGTGGCCTACCTCCCCCACAGCATGTCACCTGGAAAGCAGAGCTATTGTGTTTCATAGGTTGTTATCCAAAAGCATCTTCAGTATACTACTGATTTGTTGCAGAACAATTTATCATGAATGCAAGCCATGAGGAGTTAGGAATAAGTAGGAATGAAGGGGAGAGAAAGAAGCAATGCTTATTGTCATGGAAACATTTCCTCACTGTATTGTTGGCCAGCACTTCCAGATGTGGTTTATCAGAGAGGCAGACCTAGCAGTGGACATGGTATTTACAGTTTTGCTACTATTGCACAGCTACTTGTACATTGCAATCAATAAACTACTTGAGCCCAGTACTCCAAGACACTTGCAGTAAACTGGATACTCTGCTACTGATGAAGACAAATGTAGGATATCTGCAGACAGCAAAATCTGCTATGGGGCTGTTCTGCATTTTAATGGTTGACTCTAAGTAATGTATTTTCTGACCTTGAGCTCTGCATTTATTTTTTGAAGTAGCTTCAGAATCAGTTTCAAATTATTGGACTCATAGTTGTAATCTCCATTTTCTTCCAAGTGCATTGCTTTCAATTCCCATCTGTCCTTTCAGACACCTCCTCTATTAAATGGTCACAGAAGATGAATAACAGTGGTGTGAAATCTTCAAAATTGCATTACATGTTATTCTGTGATTTATTAATGTTCTGTGTTGTTTTATTTATGATAACCTTGTGAACAGTAAGATGAGATGGCATCCACATGGTCTCTACATCCAGCTGAAAAAAGGCACAAGTGTATTATTAGCAACCAAGGATGAGAAAAACAATAAGAAGCAGGAACAAAGGAGAGAAAGTATGCTTTCAAAATCAGGTCAGAAATTAAAGGAATGCTGTTACAGATACGTATTTGTATGACATCTTTCTTAGTTGCCAAGGTTTTAAAGATCTATTTGTATAATTCATTTAATTGTCATAAGTTCACATGCTTCTCTGGTAACACCTACTGTATGCTAATGTGTCTTTTTCTAATGGATTTTTTTTCAGAGCTATTTAATACACACAAAAATGAACACTGCAAATTTTGTATTGCCTTTATTGGCTCCAAATACAGTGTATCACAGAGAGCTTTGAGATCAGGAGAAAAAAATGTCTTCCTCCTACAATATATTTGCTTCATAGATTAGACTATTCTAGCATTTTCACTATTAGGATGACATGGTCCATGTTACTTATTTGAAGTATCTTAATAGTACGGCAAACATT
This sequence comes from Corythornis vintsioides, assembly GCA_025447755.1. Lineage (NCBI taxonomy): Eukaryota > Metazoa > Chordata > Aves > Coraciiformes > Alcedinidae > Corythornis > Corythornis vintsioides. The sequence goes on along the minus strand of JAOEGS010021839.1, from coordinate 6,288 downwards.
CCCTAGATAAGGAGCATATAAGAGTTGATTAAACCATTGTCTAGATTACTGCATCTGTAATAAAATATTTTAAAGTAAGACTTTTTACTATGTTCTGTACTACTTTCCTGGCTACTTGAGAAGACTTTCAGGTTATGAAATATGCTTCACCTCACAGTTGCTGGTGGCAATGACAGAAGAACATTTGCAATTTTAATACAAAAACTGTGATTCTGCAAATGCATTTTGTGAGCAGGTTCTCTTTTCCTTTTCCACATCATATGGGCATCAAGCCAGCTCCAATTGTCTCTCTCTCTATTTAGCACAATATTGCCACCAAGCTCAGTGCTCAAAAACTGCAGTTCAGACTCTAATATTCTTGACATTGTTTACACTGGGATTTTTATATACTTAAAAAAAAAATCATTTCAAGTATGTCCTCATTTACTTTTTTCTTTGGAGTGTTTAGGTGCATCTGAGTAATGTTTTCAAGGTTTTATAAATGAATGACGAATACCTTTCATCTTTTAATATTTTTTTCTTTATTATTTTCTTTTTCTCTTTATTGAAAGCCAATAATCTCATGCAATTGTTTTCTGCTAGCTGTGGCCTTCAGAAAATCAGCAAACATCCCAAGAGTCAAAGTCAAATATGAGTGCTGCCAAGAGAGCCATCAAAATTTCTCTGCTTTTTAGGCTTTTTATGGGGAAACTACATAATCATGAAGGGCAAGAAACGGTGTTGGTAAGCCATGCAGGGCTTTATGGTGGGAATAAGAGGTACAGGAGCAGAAGCTTTCTGATGAACAGAAGGCAGAGAGTAGAAAATATGCTTCTGTCGGAGCCATCTGTTGTGGATCTCTCTAGGCTCAGCTGTGGATACGGGTGGAGGCCCCTGTAAGATGATGGAAGAATTATCTGTTGGTAGGAGTTTTCGGTTTGTATACACGGATTAAAAAGTTATGCTAACAGTAACTTTAAAGTCTTTGTATTCTTGGTTGAGAAGCTCTGTATGTTCTATAGGGTCACTGTATCAACCAGAAATAATTCTGCCTTAAATTCAGACCCTTTCAAAGTTACAGAGCTGTCAAAAATCACCTTTGATCAGGTGATTATAAAACGGGTATATAACTAATGTTTTGGATTCAGAATGGCAAATTTTTGTGTGTGTGTGAAATGAGGCTCAGTGGAGTGAAGAGCTCAAGAATTCTAATGTGTGAACAGAATAGGTCTGGAGTTAATTTGTCAGAAGTGTTTATTATTTAAGAGTTTTCTTGTGTATTGAAGGCAAAAGAGAAAAATGTTATGAAAGGAAATGACCTGCCTGGCAAAAATAAGCACCCACAGAAAGTGTTTAAGAGTGAGAAGAAACTTGCCTCTGATGGAGAAGGAAATGACAGTTATGAGAGCTAGGTCTCAAAGGTCAGAAAATATAGAGATAAACCAAAAAAAATTCAAAAGCTTCACTGAGATGCATCTCATGAAGAAAATGAAAATAAATAGCAGAACATACTATATCTTCTGAAATAAAAAGACAACAAACTAAAAAGCAAGAAGTGTAAAAACTGCTGACTGACAGATAGAAATGAAAGGTTAATCCAGGTATGTCCAAAGAGTGAGTGAATCCTGTTTCCAGGGTCTGGGAGGGGGACAGCGCTGGCATGAGAATGAGGATGGCCTGGTGGTGGAAGTCAGCTTCTTCTGAGGCAAAGGCAAAAGGGAGGGTGCATTTGCACAACATGTTGCAGTCATACATGAAGCAGCTCTGCCGCTGCTGTGGCCTGGCCAGGTGGAAGCCAGCTCTGGACTAGACACTGTCAAGCTGCATCAGTGTGGCACAGGCAGTGAGTAAACCCACCCTTCTGCCAAGGCTGTGACTGGGGAAAAGCAAATGTAGCTCACACACAGCCCTTTCACCTGGGCTTGATTACCATCTCAAAAGGTCTCATCCAATTTCAAGCCGTTTTTAGTAAAAGTCTGAAGTCTGGCTTCATTGCCCAGTCAGAAATGTGGGAAACTCAGTTCCTCACTGGGAAACCAGCAAATAATTTTTCCCCACTCTGAAACTGGGAGTTAGGCAGATTGCCTCATGCAGACAGAATTTTCATTCTAGGATTTAAATATATCGAGCAGGGAAACCTGAGCAATCTGCCACAAACACTGCAAACACTTCAAATAAGTTACTAGCAATAATCTTGACCATAACTTCTCCTCCACCACTGAGTATTGGGTGATGTGGGAAATGCTCACAAGTTGCTAGGCGGATGCATAAAATGGGGTAGTGAGGGACCAGGAAAGCTGATGCTTCCCTACTCTGTAGAAACTAAATCAGCTGTGTATATATCAAAAACTGCAAGCTCTGAGCTCTCAGAGCCCTGCATGTGTATCTCACAGGAAACCCCATCAACTCCTTCAACCAGCTGAGAAGCCTATGGGTATGTGAGCTGGTCCTTTTGAGCTGCTCCTGCTAATTTTTTGGTGGATGAGCATATCTGTTGTAATTGCTCAGCAGTCCTGCCCTCTCTGCTCTCCAAGTCCACCCTCAGGCTGCAGTTCTACCTTGCTTCTTGCCTGGTCTGGCTTTCAGCCCTGACTTTCCCAAGAACCTTCCCCTCTGTGTCCCAGCATTCATTTGTTTTAGAAAAGCTGCAAGGACAGCCAGGATCTATATGGACTCCTTGCCAGTACGGGGAGATTTTTCTGAACACTCTTTCCCTTCATTAGGTCTCTCAGGGTCTTTGAAAGAAATTTATCCAATACTATTGAACTTGCATGTTTGTTAAACCTATTAAAGATTTAGTGAAAGCAGAACAAAACAAAACAAAGTAGGACTTGATAATGTCCCAGATATTAATTCTCTCTGTCCTGACACTTCACCTGCTCCCCAGGAGGTGCTGTCAGAATGCTTGTCTTCTGCTGGCACCTCTCTTCCTGCCACCTCCAGGGAGAAACATGCTGCTTCATGGCATGAACAAGATTAAACAAACAAACAAACAAATAAATAAATAGGAGTGGAAGAGGGAGTTACAGATAATCACAGTTCTCTCAGATTTTGTCCTATATGAACCCCAGAAAAGATTTTAGGGAATAAATAAGAATGGAAAAAGCAAATAAAAAGTGGATTAAATCTATCTATATTTAAGGGAAGTGTTAAGACAAGATGTGCCTTAGAGGAACTAATATTTGATTAAGAGATAACAGAGGATTAATTCTTACATTGTAGAACAGAGAAGACTTCTGGATTACAGGAGTAGAGAGCAATAGTTACACTCCTTGTGAGGGCAGCCTTTCCCCCTTCTAGTTTGATGTTTTCCTTTGTAACCTTGGTACAAGAACTAGATGCGTGCTTACAAAATCTGCAGATGACATAAAGTTGGTACGTACAGCTAATACAGACCAGAGAAAGACCTGATTATTATGCAGAAAAAAAATAGATGACCTTGTGAAACAGTAGAATAGGAACAGCATGAAATTTAATAACCAAAGTACAAAATCATGCCCTTGAAGACTAATCACCAGAACTTTTGCTGTAGGAAGAGGGTTCATGAACCAGAGGAAGAAGAGCTGAGCAAAATGATTGACCGTAGGATGGCCATGAGCCCCTCTGTGCTATATGGCTGTGAAAACAGCTAATGAGGCTTCAAAATGTACATGGTGACAATCTGCAGCAGAGCTGGGAAGGAATTAGTAGCAGGGTAAAAAGTATTTGGCTTGGAAGATCATTCTGCCCACCTATGTTCAAAAGATACTTTAAATTGTAATAAATGCAGAGAAAGGCAGGTAGGTACAAGAAGGAAAAGTCAGAAGGGGAGGCAGTGATTACTATTCTGTGTTGTGTGCCTTTTTCTCTCCTTCCTCCCCAGTCTTTCATACAAGACTTGATACTTAATGTTTATGTTGTCCTTATTGAGTTATTCCCATCATATAAGAGATATTCCAGTCACCTGACCAGGTGAAGAAGTGAATTCCCCTTTCCACTGCTGTATAACTTCATTATGGTGGAAGGGGAAATATTTACCTTCCTGTCATTCATCAGAAGTTGACTACAGTAGGATATTAAGGCAAGCACATAGAACACAAGGCTAACCAAGAGTGGTGGAGACACCAGCAGCATCCACACTGTGGGGCTGAGTACCAGAAATGACAGCTTGGTCCCCAAGTGCTGGTCAATCCATGTACTACTTTCTCTCACAGCCCTATTGCTGAGGTGTCTTGTTGCTGGACTTTGCTGAGCAACTCCATATTTATACCAGTGCAAGAAAAAAAGAGGCTTTGAGCCAAGTGTAACGTTTTCAGTGTACCCCTAGCATTTCCTCCTCTTCTGCTTTTCATGATTTCCAGACCCCTTCAGGGTCAGAAGAAAGAAGGTAATTCAATGGACTGGACAATAGAAGCTTTCAGAAAACCCCCTTCCATCAGCACTATAATCTGTGAAAAAAAAAAATATCTTGCAATAAGGACAGGCTGTTCATTTTCCTCTATGCACAGTTTTGGCTCTCCCCGTGTAAGCAGAGGCTATCTTTAGCATGTCATTGGTCTTTTTTTTTTACGAAGAGATGTAAAAGCTCCCGCAGCCGGAGTCCTCTGGCTCTGACACTGGGTGAAGGAACGAGGCTATGACAGAATGCTTAGCTGGCCCCACTGTCCAGAGCCATCTGCTTGCCAAGATTTCTCAGCTTTGAAGAGAGGCAGACACTACCCTTCTCAGCGGTAGTATGTCACCATATGTATTGAGCACTACTCAGAGATTAGGAAGGGTTCAGATAAAATGAAACCCAAACATTTTAAATAGATGAACAGAAAATGCTTTGTACTATCTGCTATTTAAAAATAATCCCTCTAGTTGTAAATAAGCAACAAAGTGTAGTAGCTCTTTCCCACATGTAAATGAGCAAGGGTCTCTCATAATTTGCTCAGCTCCCATTAATGAATACAAGCAGTTTAAGCATTTTGTTTTATGGCCATATCTTTGCAGTTGCTTATGCCAAACATAATTTCTTTTCCTATTGCTAGCTTTGCAACAAGTACCAAGTGTTATTTACAGACACCTTAGTTTTATCCAATTTAACAGCTGTGTGTTGTCAGCAAATTTTGCCATCTCATTGTATTCCTTCTCTTCCTGGTCATTAATAAATGATGGGGCCAGGGAAAGAGTGGAATTAATCCTAGGAGTGATCTTCTGGTACAGTCCCTGTGGCATGACACTTCTACCACCTTTTCATCCCAACCATCTGCGATTCATCCCCATCCTTTTCTCTCTCTTTAACCTGTGAGAAAAACCTTATCTCCTACCCAGGGTTACTGAGTTTCCTTGAAGGACTCATGTGAATATTTTCAATGTCTCGTAAATGCACATCTCATGATTCTCTTTTAGTCAATATTTTGCTAACTCTTTGTAACATTTGAACAGGATAGGAAAGTGCAATTTATCCTCACCAATAAGTATATCAATTTATCTCTGCTGATTGGTGCTGACTTGCAATTTATTCATCCTGTTTTTTTCTCTCTCACCTACATGTCACCTGTAGGTGTTTTATAACTTTAAAATGACTTTCTCAACTACTTTCCCCATTAATGAATGAAGATTCTTTAGATTTCATTTCTGTGGGTCAGTTTTAAGAGCTATTTTAAAGATTGCTACAGTGTTGGCCATTTTCCAGTTATCCAGCAAAGTGGCTGTTTTAATGATGAATTACATAGCTTTAATGATAAATTATGGTAGGCTGAAATCGTGCTTCATTCTTAAGATTTCATCAGAATCTCCAATTAATTCAATTTAGTACTATGAATTGTTGGAACATATATTTCTGGAGTTACACCACTGATATTTTAAATGGCTTTTATCCAGGAGGGCTTTCACATCACTACAGGTAACTTCACAGTAAATATTCATCTCCAGCCCTTATTTTCTGACACCTAAATAAATCATTTACTTTCAGTGCAATCTTTTCTCATCCTGTGCTTCCTTTACACATAGCAGTCTAGTAAGCCTATGCATAATAGACAGCTTTTGATAAATGATTTGCTTGCATCACTTATTGGTTGTCATGTATTTGACTGTTTTTGTGTACTTTCTGAGCTTAATCTTACTAAATTAGTTGTATTTTGCCTGCTAAATCTTTTCTTTCATTTGCATTGCTTCAGTTGTGCATTCATTCCTCAAAGATGTTTTGGGGATCAAATTAACCCTTGAATTTTACCATTTAATTACCCTGTCCCTTCTCTTGCTTTGTTCTGTTGTTGGGTTTTGTGTTTTGTTGTTTTTGGTTGGTTGGTTGGCTTTGTCTTCTTTTTTTTTTTTCTTTTTTTT
>JAOEGS010021837.1:0-19088 GCA_025447755.1 Corythornis vintsioides | reverse complement strand
TAGGTGATCCTGCTCAGGCAGGGGGGTTGGACTAGATGATCTTCTAGCTCCCTTCTAACCCCTAATATCTATGAATCCTCCCCTCCTCTGTCCTGGGAAAGGGCACCTCACAGGACCCCTCCCCTGTTGCCAGTGCTGGTGGCTGCTCTAGGCCACCTCTGCCCCCTGCTGTCTTCGGGGCAAAGCAGAGACCAAGCCCTTGGTGCACAGAAGTGTCCAAGACAAAAGAGGAATGGGGTGGTATTGCTTCTCTGTGGCCACAGCAGCATCCCAGCCCTGCATCCAGTCCCTGGGATTGGATCTGAACTCAGATTTGAGGCTTCTGACCTTAAAGAAACAGCCCAAGTTCCTTTGCTCAAAATGAATCTGAATCTTTTCTTGGAGGCTACAAAAAGTTCCATTGACATGATTTTCCATTTCTATCACTGTTTTTGTGGTGGTTGGTTTCAACCAAAGGCACAGATACTGGTAACATATATAAATATATACATACATTTGAATATATTTAGTAGCAGAGAGTTCCAAGAATCTTCTAGATAAGTGAGTGAATGAGCATTCCCCATCTGGAATGAGATTCATCAGCAAAAACAAGCTCCTGAAGTTGGGCCATTGCCTGCTTGTCTGAGGGCATGGTGGGCATGTGGGCAAGGAGACAAATTTAGTGCTCTTTCTGGGAACCAGTATGAGAAAAGGGAAGTACACTGCCAGCATCTTCTATAGCTGTGAGGGCTGAGGAGTTAGCCACACACAACATTGTGAAACAGTGGATCTCTTTTCCTCCTCACAGATACTCCAGTTCATTTCTTTCCAGAAATCCCCTTGCTATTTTAACAGGCCAGTTGTAATAATTGTGGTAGATTTTGCTGCCTTTGGCAGAGTGGGGTCAGCTGTGGGGATTGGGGAAGGGAAAGCTCCCCTCTCCTCTGCTGGAATCAGGTTAACCTGAGAGAGGTGGGAAGGTGTCACTCCCTGGTGGGTGATCAGGCAGCTGGGTGGAGCTGTTTGAAGGGACTTTCCAGACTGGATGTCAAAGCTATTATTGCTCAACAGATAGTGGGCCTGGAAGGAAAGCCAGGTCTCCTTGTCTGCTGCTGGTTGGCCGTGTAAGGAGCAACTTTCCCTCACTAGTTACTAGCTCCTGGGTAGCTGAGACCATGGGTTCATGTCTGTAGCTGCCTCGTGCAGATCCCAGCAGTCATCTGGTCAAGTGGCGAGTCAGGCAGGGAGCAATTGCAGGCAAAACCTCAGTTTCTCCCAAAAGGGTAGTTTTGCAGTAGTTGAGCAACATGCTGCAGCTCTCTGCATGGCCTTGCCATGTGTGCAGGCTATGGACCTACAGCTGGCAGAGGTGGGAGGGAGAATTTGGTCCTTTTGGCAGCAGGTGGTACAGGTAGGTACTCTGTGCCTTTGGTCCACCAGGAAGCCACACGCTGAGTTCTTTTCCCAACTGGTGCCTCTCTTGCTAAAGATGTGGTCCCACAGAGATTTTTCCAGTAAGAGAGTTGCCTTAAATAGTTCCTTGGCCACCCCTTGCCTCCTCACCCTGGGCTGTCCTTGCAACCTGTTGGCATCCTCTGTTGTACCATTGCAACTGTTCACATCAACGTGTTGAAACAGCTTGGCAAAGGGAACAGGCTGGAAAGGACACCACCTTTCCTCTCCTCCTTCTTCACCAGCATTAGTCCTCTCACCCATTTCACTATTCAGCCTCACAAACACTTACAGCAACACATTTGACCAGGCAGGAGGGCATGGAACAAGCTGAGTGGGTGGGAAACTTCTGAAACCAGTACTTGGCAATGAGAAAAAAGTGCAGTGAGAACATGGTCTGAGAGGACCCATGGACTGCTGAGCATTTTTGCAGTGACAGGTATGACTTGGTCGTGCTCTCAGCTGGGCCTATTGAAGGAACTCTCATGTAGAATATGTAATTCAGTCACTTGGTGAATATCCTTGATGAGAGACCAATGTGTGCCTTGTCTCCTTTCCCAGCACAGATAGATGCTCTGGGAGCTTCTGGCTGGGAAGGGGAAAGGGATTTGTCTACCAGTGCCTGTAATACAGATTGTTTTTCAGTCTCCTATTTTTTCTACCTGTTTTATGATCCTTCTGTTGGTCCACGAACTGGGTGTAGAGAGAAACTGTAGCATTGGAGAGGTGGGGTCATGAAGTCTGTGTACTGTCAAGGGAGGAGAAGCAGCAAAGGCCAAGGCCACATCCAGTCAAGGCTGTGGGGAGTATGCTAAGGCAGAAGAAAGGCCAAACAGATTACAATAGAGAATTATCTGGGGGGGTGGGGGGAGAGTTTTGATCATGGGTGATCAGCCCTTGCTGTAATCTGACAGAACAGTAACTACACTTTTCTCTCTTTAGCTGACTTCAGTATGCCAAAGATAACAGCAAACATATCTGCTAGTTCTTGTGAATCAGCTGAGATGGTGGTAAGATGTTCTTCTCATGGAGGTGTCCCCAGACCCAAAATCTCTGGAGCTATCAACAACAAGACCATGATGTGGAATGACAGCTCAGTGTCCCGCTACAGCCACAACCTGTACAATGTCACTGCCACACTGTGGCACACAGTCACCAAAGAAGTCAACTTCACTTGCTCTGTTGAATACAATGGCTTGGTCAAGTCCACCAGTTTGCTTCTGAGTAGGTTTTTTGTGTTATAAAATCATTTTGGTGAATCTGCTCAATTGCCTCTCTGAGGAAGACTTTGTGCAGCTGGCCACGCAAGGATGACCCAGTAATCCCACCTGTGAGCTGCACACCAAAATATTTCCAAGGCTGTGAGACAGCAGGATTGGGAGAGGAGAGTTAGGACAGTGACTGACAAGCAGAGATGGCTCTGTCTTCCTGCTGCTCTACCCTGAATCACAGCTGGGCTGAGAGGGCAACTGGATCCTGTTGTGATCTGGTGATGTCAGCCTTGGTGGCTCCCACAGGTCAGGGCTGCCACCATTCAGTGTCCCTCAGTACCAGCCTGGTCTTGCTGCCAGCTGCATGACACAGGCTTGGCATTCAAATGTGTGTGCCTTAAAAGCCACAGGTTGCACTTAGGAGATTCCTCCTTTTACAAGCATGTGTGTTCTTGCTCTAGCAACAGAAACTGTCGGCTGAGGTCTAGAGAAAATTCTGCTTTCATGCACATATTTAATAGAGGATTCACTCTTACAGGAAAAATTCCATCTCTGTGTGCAGCTTAAAAGTGATAACATTATAGATAAGTCTGTGCTTTGAAAAGCTTGAAGCACAAGTGGAAGCAGGATGAGGGAAGGTGGCACACTGCAGTCCAGATGCTTTGCAGTAGAAAGGGATTTGCAATAAAATTCTTAAAGCCAAAAGGATATATAGAATCATGGAATGGCCTGGGTTGGAAGGGACCTTAAGAGATCACCTAATCCAACCTCCCTGTCATGGGCAGGGAAAGTTGGATATATATATAATGACATTACCAAAAAAGTATTCTGAAATGTCTGTGGGTCTGATTCAGATCCACTGAAACTCAGCTTTGTCACAGCACTCTTTTCCTGCCATGCAGAAAAGTCTGTTCTAGTCTAATGTATTATACTCCATCACTTGTGAATTGAGAAGGGAGGAAAATTAGGCATAAATCTGGTTCAAACAGTTAAAAAAGCTGCAGAGTATCTTGAAAATGGAAGTTTTCTAGACATGGACTCAGACTTTTCCACCAAGCCTAAAGAGTTTCTTTTAAAACAGCTTATGTGTTTTCAAATACTGCCTGTCCCAGTCCCATTCTGGACAAAGACCCAGCATTTAAGATGCTGTTGAAGGTGTTAAAGATTTCAGCACATAACAGATGTGAGGGAATGGAAGAAATATAGGTGCCAGCTTTGCCTGCTGTTTTATTAAATGGGTAATTTTTCAGGCTGAATATCTCAGAATTTAGCCATAACCATGAAAATTCACACACCTGCTCTTACATGAAGATTGCTAATGTTTTTGTGCCCTTTATTTATGTTTTATTTCTTCTGTCTCAGGAAAAACAAATGACTGTATTGTCCCTACTGTGCCTCCACCTTATAATGTCATTACTGCTTCAAGTATCATCATTATCATCTTCATTTTGGCTGTTGCCCTAGCAGCAAGATACCTCTCAAGACATGGTAAGTGCAGCTCCTTTTTCAAGAAACAGTCTCTTACTGCTTATGGAATTTCTATGTAAAATGCATATTCACAGAAACTAAACTGACACACTAAGTATTTTTGTACCTTCTTTTCATTTCCTTTTTTTTTTTTTTCTTTTTCATGCAGCATCTACTGTCAGAAAAGCTAAGTCCAGCTCAGGACTTTCCTAAATTTTATGTCCAAGCCACACTGGGGTTCAGGTTTGAGACTGAAGGGGTGATGGAGAATTTTAATAGCAGATCAGAATATTTCCAAAAGGGGTATATAGAATTTAAGAGTTTCACAGAGGGCTGGTTTTAGGTACTAAGTTGCTTGAAGATGCCAAGAATCTTGGTGACAATGATAGATACAGCTGAGCACTGACAGTTTCAGAATGGAATCTCTCTATACACCCTACTTGGACCATCCCTCAAGTATCTAATGGTTATCTGGCAGCTGAGTAGATTCTTCTTCTTTTTTTTGGTAGCTCAAAACAGTCTCATTTGTTAGCTGCTGCTCCTAATCATGTCTCAGCTGACCTAGACAGGACTTGCTGAAGATGTGGGTAGACATCTAATTGATTTGTGAAAGCAGCTATGCATCCAGCCAGTATTGAAAGTCAGCAGCAGAAGATGTCCTCCCCACACCCTGTTAGCAGCTTCAAGAAGCAGTCCTGGAGAAAGACAGAAGGCCTGCAACATGTTATAAATATCACTCTGCCAATTTCTGTCAGGTCAGTGGGGAAGTCAAATCTGGAGACAAGAATCCCACACTGAGAGCACTCTGTTCATCCTACTTAACCCAGAAGCCACCAGTCTGAGCATTTGAGCTCATCACAGTCCCAGTGGTATCCACCATTGGAAAGAGATTATTCCCTAGGCCTCAGGGACCCAGTTTACATATGGACACTTGTAAACTTGTCATGCTTGTGTCTTCTGCTACCTCTGTTTCCAGACCAGTTCACTCCCAAGTCAGAGGTGCAGGGGTAATATTACTATTTTTCTTTTCCCCTCCTCACCAACCACATCCCTTCAAAAACATTTGGGACCACTGAGTCAAGCTGAGCTATTTTTCTGTTTGGTGTTTTACCAAAGAAAGGAAGTTTCTGGAAGGCAGTGACTTGGCTACACCTGTGTACTTCCTTACCTCCCACTCCTGTGCCCCTGTGACACTAGTGCTGCTTCTCCTCTGCTGTTTCCTGGAGCTGTGTCAATGGGAAAGCAGCAAACAGGTTGAAACTAAGATAATCAAAGCTGATTGCAGCCTGTGCTGTTAGCTGTGTGGATAATGAACTTCAATTATAGGAGAAAATGAAACTGGAATTGGAAGATTTGTCTCTAAACAAATACAGGCTGAAAATTAAAAGGTTCCTTAACATTAAATTAGATTTGAAGCTTTTTCTAGAGAAACCAAATTGGTTTTGAAGTAGATGTAGATATAAAAAGCACATCAATGTGGTAGAAAGTGACTGATCACCTGTGACAGCATGGGACATGGCTGCATGAACTGGAATTTCCCTTTCAGTCCCATTTTCCTAATATGCACAGGGAGCAGATTTACCAAGTGAGGTGGTGCAGTTTTGTACAGCCACTTTCCCATCCAGGCATATACTGTAAGAAAAATGAAGCTAGAGCTTCACTCCAACTTCCCAGTTTGCACAGTTGTCACATTTCAGTGCTGCTGTGCATTGCCACCTGTCTGGGAAGTGAAATATCTAATCCAAGAGTGCTTCCTGCTGGTTTTGCTACAGGTCACCTTTCAAGAGCTGTTGTGGGAGCTCAGAATAGGTCTGAGAATACCTGTGTTGTTCTGGCATATGGAAAGCTGAGTCAGAAGCTGCCTGGATGCTAAGAGTGGTTTCTGTGCTCAAAAAGCCATGCTTCAAATAGCTTAAGTGTGGGAGGGAAGAATAGAAAGATAGAACAAAATGGAAACGAGTTCTCAGATGTGTGATTGTGGTGGAGACCAAAACATGTAGATGCTTTGTTGAGGTTTACAACCCTCTACTTCGAGGAGCTCATGGCCTATCTTTGAATGGAAAGATTTTTCTTTCTTCTTTCTTCAATTACTTTATCACAAAGCACCAAGATTATAGTAAGATTAGCAGTCACTTAAAGAATAGTTTAGGATCCGTGTTGTAAAATCTGTGCAAATAGAGTTTGCTGTGATAGTACTGAGAGATTCAACCTGAATTATTAAAATTCTGGAATTCCAAATACTAATGAGGGATCTTCTTTTTCAGTCTGTTCTCACTGTTGTAAGCCTCAGGATTCAGTGGGAGAAGGTGTGAAAGAATACACAAAGACACCTGTGAGCTCCAAAATGACATCTGAAACATCATCTGTATGACCAGATCACATTTTCAGGTAGTTTTCACCATTCTTCTCTTGGCAAAATAGCTTCTCAAATGCTGTTAGATTCTCATGCAGTCTTAGCTCACAAGACCATGGATGGCTTTTAGTATGAGTTTGTGCTGCCCTAAATAAATAAAAGGGTAAATAACAGCAGCAGGGCCCTGTTGCCAACTCAGACAAATGGTGTTTCCTGGTCAGGTAACTAAAGGACTGGTGCTCATGTGGCTTGTGAGGCATTGCTTTGTTTGGGTCATTTCAAATTTCTAGAAGTGAATCTAGTGAAAAATGTTAGAGGACCAGGTTTCCTGGACTGCTAAGCTGCTTTCTCCACAGAATGGGCCTTGCAAGATCTTGTGGCATTCATTTCCATAATTAACATAAAGACTAAAAGGGGATGAAATGAAAGATGAAAGAAAAGAAATATTTTACAGCTTTGACTGCCAGTGCCTCCTCTGAACCTGTGTAAGGAAGCTAGTTAATATCTGAGAGGTGGGTTTGTGGTATGGTCATCCAGCTATCAGGATCTGCAGTGACATCCCCTGCCACTGCCCTTGTGCTTATTTTATGGGCCTCCCAGCTAAGAACTGGGCAGTATTTTGATTCCTGTCCTGTTGGACTCGTTTGCAAGTAGCTCATCACTACTACAGGTCCCACGTGTGGCTTCATCCCTTAGAAGTTATTTCTGGCTGATGCCCCACGAGCCATGTACCTGATTTGATGCATAAACATGGGAACATCACTGATGACAGAAATGAAGGATTCACCTCAGGGTGAGGTAAACAAGAGAACAACTCCAGATTTCCCAGTAAGACTGGCAATGCCAGTCCACTTCTGACATATCTCCATTTGCTTCAGCAGCTGGACAAATGGAAAAGTTTTCCCTCTACGACTTGCCCAGGAAACTCTTGTATTTAAACAGGAGTTACTCTGGATAATGAGGTGCTGTGAAGGATGGGCTGGGGAAAAGTGTGGCTTACCAAAGTTTTATGACTACAAAGCATTATATTCATTTTCACTCGAAAGCTCAGGAGTGTTCAGGGCTGTGTCCTCCAAAAAGACATTTTTCAAGTCAAGAGACTTAAGGGAAGATTAGCAGCTAACTGTTCTTATTTGCATCATTATCCAGGTGACTACATTTCTGCCTCTCACCACAGCATGCTGAATTGCCAGGGTAATGCCCTAGAGTAACAGCTGTGGAGTCCTAGAAGTCATGCTGTGCCTTGCAGTAATCTTAAAAGCTTCACATTTTTGAGATGGAAAGCAGGGAAAACTATTGGTCAGGCCACTCATTTCCAAAACCTGACCACTCACTCATGTTTTGTCTGGGGAAGGCCCTGTCTGGAACAGATACTAGATCTAGATCCTTGGTTAGCATGAATTCTGGGGGGGTTTTGTGGTGGGAGTTCACCTAGCCAATAAAGCCATTCTGCCACATTCCTCTTTTGTTATAAAAGTTGTGACAGACTTTTTCTGTCAGAGGCTGGCATTTCCCAACTCCAGTGCCAGGAACAGCTGCTGTCTGCGGCCAGGGATGGGAGCTGGGCTTCTTTAGGGGCTGACTGGCATCTCTCTAACTGTGATGCACTGAGTCCTGTTGCTGCTTAAAGAAGGTCGTGCATTCATTTAGCAGAGGTTTAGCTCCTCTGGGCGGGCCAAAGGTTTCCACAGTTAACAACTCGCTCTAGGGCCTGTCCTGAGCTGTGTGGCGCGGAGCAGCTCTCCCTTCACCGCAACACGAGCCCTCTTGTGGAGACCTAGCGCAGGTGTCCCCGCTTTGCCGCAGCTCTACAACCGTTTAGGATTAAGAAGAAGCGGGGAGAAAATCAGTAATCTGTTTTCTTTGTGCCCCTCAGGTTTCTTGGGCCGCGCCTCCCGCTCCGCAGTGCCCGCTGTTCATTGTACTGCAGAGCTTCCTGCAGCGGCCCTCGGGTCTCTGAAAGGGGTGACAGCAGGAGAACACTCTGCTCAAGAAGACTGACAACATAATCTTGTATGAATTCGTGCAAAACCCCACCTATGCCACAGAAGCTGTGGGATGGGCTCGTTACAACAGGGTGGCTGGAACTTCAGCTGGGAAGACCCCCTCACATTCCTGCAGCAGGCAGAAGTGTCATTAGTATTGACACAGCAGTTCAAGACTGTGGGATCCTCTGGCATTGATGCTGTCTCTATGAAAATCAGGGGGTCTGCAGAGCCCTAGCAGGTAGCCCACACCCACCTACCCCTTCAGTAACACACAGCTGGCCTTTGGGAGACCCCCAGACCCTGACACACAATCCCAAGTCAGGCTGTGCTTCCATATTGTGACTGGGAGTGCCAAAAACTTTTCTATTCAGCCTTGGTGTCTACCAGTACAGTTCTTTGTGCTGGGAGACTTTGAACTTGACTATTATAGATACATGTCCCTTGTCCCCTTACAGAGGCCAAAATGAACAGACTTTTCATGAGGTGAGACTATGTCCTTCATGTTTCTTTTCAGTGCTATGAGACTTACTAGGAATGATACGTACTGACAGCACACCTAGCAGCTAACTAGCATTGCTTACCTTCAGCACTGGCAGAAGTTCTTGTCACCTTTGTCTTCTGAAAAGGAGGGCCTTGTCAAGCCAGGTACCAAGAAAAGCTCCTCCACGAAGTTGCTGGAGACAGAGGAGCACATCCCACACAGTGTGGCCAGCTGGCAGAGGTATGAGTGTGAGCTGGCTACCCACACACAGGCTTTTCTATGTGCTCCCTCCTGGCCATGCCTGCAACACCACAGGTGCCTTTCTGCAACACTGGGTAGTTCCCTCACGTGTACCTGCTGTAATGAAATACAACTCAGGGCCTTGCTTCATAAACACAGGCCTGCTTCTGCCTGTATGCCTGCCCAGTGTCACTGGTCAGGGTGTGCTCTCGGGGGCTCAGCCTCTCTCATCAGGACATTGGGATTTACTTTGTGTAAAGGCTGCAGCTTTCTGCCACCATTCTCTCTACCCAGCCACGACTTGAAGGGAGTTCCCTAAAGGATGCTAACATTGGACAGGACTCACCTGATCTGGGTGATATTCTTGCCTACTGTGTAGGAAACAGTGATTTCTCATTTTGAGGGGAAAAGAGGAAAAAAGCCCCAAGCCCCAAAAACCTTCCTAAGCAACTCTGTTTATCAACCTAACTCCACCCTGCCCCAAGGTGTTTTGTTTTCCCTTCTGCTCTGTTCCAGTGCAAGCTGTATCCATTCCCTCACTGCTCTACTGAGGTGTGTAGTTAGTAGGGCAGAGCAAAGCTTGAGAGCACCAGGCCATGTGCTTTATGGGATGACTTCGTGCTTGAGCTGTTCATCTTGCTAGGACACAGCAAAGAAATATTCCATCTGTTTCATTGTCCTTCTGGCAGGTACATATTGAGAGAGAATCTGCTAGAGGAAATAAGACTAAAAGTAGTTTGTAGAGGATTGAGCTGTAAGACGCTAAGGGATCAAGTCACTAGTAAAAAGACACTGCTCCCTTTCTACTCCTGCAGTTAGGCTGCTCCATCAGCTTTTTTACTGCTCTCCCATTGTATGAGGTGAAATGGGAGCTTCAGAACATTTTTATGGAGGTGTTTTTGACAGCTAAAAGGACATAAGGTGTGTGTAAGAAACGATAACTCCTTGTGCCTTCTGGGTGCAAGCAGAAGATGTGTGACACAAAAAGCAGTGTTTCCAAATGGCAGCCTGACCTGATTGCAGGACGTGCTGAATGGGCAGTGGTGTCTCATGCTTTTCAAGATTCCTTTTCTTTCAGTCTGTGCCTGTTCTTTCCAGCACAAACTGCTATTTTCTTGCAGGGTGAACACTTTTTTTTTTATTTACTTTGTTCATTTTCAACATCATGCTTCCTCCCCTGCTGTGACCACGATGAATTTCCACATTACCAAACACACCACAGCTCTGACAGCTCTACTGGCACAGTGTTTTCTGTCTGACTATCCCATGCTCTGCTTCTTCTCCTGAATGGTGACTGAACAGCCTCCTAAAGAGTTTGGCTTTTGTTCTGTGCCAAACTTTTTCTACATCACCACAGACTCCAGTTTAAGTTTAAACTCTTTCTTCACAGACAGATACAGCTGGTATCAGTTTGTTTTGATATTCTTGATGGCAGGTTATTTGGTTTATTTTTCCCTTAAGCAGTTATACCACAAAAGGTGTTTTCTGTTGCCTTATGCTGTATTCAGTGAATTACACACACATGGTTTCTGTGAGACCTTTCCAGCTTAATATCTGGGTCTTTGTACCAGGCAAGCTGCTCTATCATCACAGGTTATTTTGTATGTATATTTTTTTTCCCCCTGGGGTTCCTCCTTTAATTGTATTAAAAAATAAATGATAAACTCAAGTTTTCTTTCCTCAATAATAAAAGATGTCTGTTCTAGGTGCAGGGAAGTGGTAGAGCCTTTCAGATGAAACCCAGCCACTGTTTTGCAGCTGCTAAAAACCCCTTCCCCTTGCTAATCATGTGCAGTGTAAGGACATCTAGCAGCCTCCTTACACAGAGGGCAAATCCACACAACTACTACACCTAGGCTCTGCCTAGCCTCCCATGGAAGAACATCCCTGCACCAGTGGTCAGACACAGGAAAATTAATATTCTTGAGACATCACATCAAATACCACTAAACAGGAATAGAGAAAGACTTGAGCAATAAAACAGCTAAATGGCATCAGAACTGCTGTATGGGGAAGAGTGTGTGATAGTGGCTGGGGATGTAACAGAAAAAAAAGTTAAAATATGGTTTTAAATTATTTTAAAATTGCTGTGTAACCACAATGGCAAATATTAAATAAAGGCCTGCCATTGTGTTTGTGGAGGGGGCAGAGGACAATAACACTCCAGAGCTTAAAACAGCATGGGGGAGAGACATGTCCATACCTCTGCTTCTTCAGATCCTTCACTTAAGACATAGAAAAGGAAAATCAAAGCTGGTCAATGACAACCCTGAAACACATGTATTTCTTCAATCAAAGTGAACCCACTGAGGTGTTTAAAAAATAAAAAGCTCATTTCAGAAGTCAGAAAACACAACACCTTCTTGAAACCAAGCTGTGCCAAAAATCTGCTTTGGGTGGGTGGAATATGCTCTGTGGAATCAACTGTTCTTATTTCAATCAACAGCAATCAGCTGTAACAGCACAAACCATTCAGCCAGAACAGACTGACTGCTCTTTTTCTTGTGGGAAGGAGACCTGAACTCCCTACCTGGATGTAATTCCCTTTAATAGAAGGGGAAAAAAACCTCAAAGAAAGAAAAGGGATGAGTTTGAGGGAAATGCCATTGGGCACCTGGCCTTTCTGGACATGGACCATTATTATAGTGACTTCAGCCCTACCTGTAGGTAACACTTGAGCTCTGGTACAAAAATCTGAGAAGAGCTGGCACTCCCCTGGCTCTTATCTCTGCTCCTGCCTGGACAGAGGAATGTCTGACACTGCCACCAGGCTTTATTGCTGGCTGCTGGGATCTTAGAGCTCTTCTCATAGGATATCACTCAAATACATTTTTCTAATGGAAATACTGTACTAACATAAAGAGCTTAATGACAGAATCACCACTGCCAGATGGATTTATTGTCTTGAACCACATTTCTCCAAAATATAATCACCTAATTTCCAACCTTCACATTAAATCAGAGGCCTTTTTACTGTCATTAAAACTGCACAGTGCCAATTCTTCCACCATCACCACCAGAAACCAGCCATCCTTTCTGTGGCCCACTCAGCCACACTTCCATTAAGAACCCAAAACATGTCTTCCTTAGGTTATTTCTGTATCATTCCCAGCTCCTCCACCCTTCCTCAACATTGACTGCAAAATACCTCAAGCATTGTAAAACCCAGTGTGGTTTTCTGCAAAGATTCCTAAGAAACCACCATGAGCCAAGCACCATTGGTCCAGCCAAGCTGTGGGAAGGAGAGGAGGAGAGCAGCTGGCTCTGGTTCCACTGGTACTGTGCTTCAACAGCAAGTTCTTCAGGCACTGTCTGAGGAGCAGCTTAGGCCAGGGCATAATTAGCTTTAGGAATAAGGGTACCTTTAGCATCCAAACTATTCACAAGCTCCTTTACCTTGAGTATTTCTACATCAGTGGTCATTTGGACATTTCCAGCAGTGAAATGGTTTCTAGACAAGGCTCTGGGGCTGCCCTCACCCCCTGCCAAACCTAGATGACACTTTTTAGTCTGCAGAGTCTGCATTTCAGGTTTGGCTGTTCCAAGCTCTTAGGCAGTGACAGGCACCCACGAACAATGTTTTCAGTAAAATGCTTTTTCACAAGTGCATAGGATATAATTACATTCACAGAGGAGTTCCATGATCCCTCAACTGAAGACTTTCATGAGCAGAATCAAAATATTTGCTTGCAACAGAGGTCTCAGTAGCTCCTAGATTCTCTTGCTTTGTCCATCTCTGGTTCTCCCTGGGCATTGTTTTCTGGTTGGCCTAAGAATTCAGTCACACTGAGCCTGGATTCCCTAAGGAGAGAAGAGGGAGGGTGAAGTAATTTTATGTCTGTAACCTCCTGCCAAAGGCATCACATGGAATCCTAACTCTTCAAAGAAGTTCCTTCTAGAACTAGCACTATTTGTGAGATTTAATAAGTCATGGAACCAGCACCATAACCTTTTCTCCCCAAAGCCTCCAGCTTTCCTTTTTCTTTCCTCTCTTTAATGGGGATGGAAAGAAGGCAGCAATAAAGGAAAAGCCAGAGGTCTGTCCCCTCTCAATTTTGGTAAAGAAATATTAGTGTGGTTGTCCTGCTTGTCTTCTTGGGCACTGCAACTGTGAAAAACCAATGCAGTTACTGGGCTGGGGCAAGGCATGGATTCTGAACAGAATAATGCAGCAACATCTAAGGCTGCAAAGACTAAACCAAGGGTTCTCAGACTGCTACGTGAAACACACCAAAAACCAAGAGCAGAAGAATCAAGCTTTAAAAAAAACCTATTGTGTCAGGGTTTGTTTAAAGATTTGACCCACATGGACCTAGACACATTTCTAGTGAAAGGCTCCAACAGGCAGAGCTGTTCCTTACCACTCTGCTAGCTTCTGCTCATACAGCTCCCTGCGCTCACGACTCCTCTTCTCCTGCAGGGTCTCACCAGCAATTGCCTGCATTACCATTAACAGCCCCCCTGCAGGGATCCTAGAAGAGAAAGCAGAAAAGGCACAAGTCACCCAGGGGACACACACCAGCAGTAACTTACTGGCATTGGCAAAAGGAGTGGGGACCAGCCACCAGATCAGTGGAGCATCATGTTCCCCAGTACTCGCATCACAGCAGACTAAGGTACTTCTATTCCACTGCCAGCCACCAAACACAGCCTGTTGGCTGGGACTTCAGCTCCGACTCACTGTAGCCCCTTCAATAGCATATTTTGAATTTACTCATTGACTGGCACCCAGAGGGTTAAGGAGTGGAAGGATCTAGAGTGCCCAGACAACACCTGTAGAACATTTAATCCATAATTTAGGCAGTCACACCCTTGCTTAGCTTTTGTCCAGGTCTGGAGGTACTGGTGTTTCTATAAATAAAGCTCCCTAGGCTGCTTCCAGACATGCTCACAGCTGACACCATCCTGACAGTGCTAAGTAGCATACATAAAGCTCATTCTCTTGTCCAGGCAGGATCCCCAAATCCACTTGTGAGGATATTCACAAGTCAGTTCTTTAAGAAGAAATCCTAGTTCTGATTGAAAAGTCAGGCTTCCCCTGAGTTAAGAAGTCACTGTCCAGACAGACAGAGCCCCATGGTTCCTCCATGCTCCAGGGAGCTTTAGGAGATAAACTGCTAGAAACATACACAAGGAGATAATCCACCTTACAGCCTTGGGTTGTGCTGCCCAACCACACAGCTTCTTTCCCAATAAGCAAATGGTGACAAGTTCTGTTGAGAGCACTGAGTTCTTATCAGAGGAAGCAGCAAAACACAAAAAAGAATTAACCCCAAACTTTAAAGTTTGGAAGAAAAGTCATCATCATGAGATTCCAAAAATACAGAAAATCCTTCAAGGCAAGAGAGAAAGGGAGGCTTTCACAGCCCCATCTATGACTCCAGGCTTGGTGTGTGCAGCCACTAGCTACCAAACACCCTTAAAGAATGCCTGTGTCTCCACCACTCAGCAACAGCAGTCACAACTCACCCAAATGCTGTCCCAAATATGAAGCCACCTGCCAATCCCTGCAGGCCCAAGTGCATCCTGAAAAGGGCTCCTGTGAAGGCTAAAAAATAAACCACAGACACAGTGAAACCACAAAGAGCACCCCATCAGCCAGCAGAAGGAGCTGATTTGCTGCATTTCTCCTTTCTGTGAGCTGACATTTAACAGAGCAGTGCCATGAGCAGCACCAGGGGCCCTCACCATACAGTCACCATGGGCTCCCCACTATAGCATAGCTCCAGGTTCCCTCTGCTTCAGGAAAACTCCCCAAGAAATACTAAGAAATATCTGTGAAAGTAAAAATGAGCTCTCTCCAGCCTACAGAATGATCCCTTCCTCCCCCCTCCCTTTTTTTTTTCCCCTGTTCAACAACACTAATAATAGTAGCTGCCATGTAAGGCAGAAAAGATAGTAAAACATGTATCCAACTGCAAGGAAAATAAAGCCTGCAAAACTGAACAAGCAGATCCCTTACCCAGAGCCCTGCAGCCAAAAGTGGGCAGACAAAACTCAGGCTGAAAAAGCAGAGTTTACAAACAGCACACTGAGCTGTTGGGAAGAGCAGGCATGAGAACTGCTTTCCCTGCTCAATATGCAGTGATGACAGCAGGTTATGCATGGAAGGGTTGTCTTTACCCTACACAAGCATTTTTCACCCCTCCAAAAAATACTCCAGCATTTTGAAGATGAACACCCAAAACTCCTCAGTAGTTTCAGAAAAGCATCGCTCCCTCTCTGCTACACATAAAGACTCCCAGCAGTTACATGATGGAGCAGAGAAGATAGAGACCTGCTCATATTCAAGAGATGAGGATTTCTGCTGCTGCTTTTCCACTGATGACCCTTGCTGCTGAGGGGAGAAGCCCACAGGGTGACAGCATCCTTACCTCCTGCAGAAGCAAAATTGCTGATGGTGGTTTTGTTGCGGTATGCAGTCAGCCCAGTGCTTACCACGCTGCAAAGACAAGGCACAGAAGTCACCAGTTGCATGGTGACAGGGAGTGAAACACAGCCTGAAATAAAGCTGGATTTCATTAAACCAACCCTCAGATGGCCTCTAACTGCCTTGTTGTCCATTTGCCCAGAGCACACACGTGCCAGCCACAAGTGCCTCGAATTCTGTGGCTTTACTGCAGGCAGTTGCTCAGCCAGAGGCCAGGGAATACCAGGATTCCCAGCCTGGATCTGGGACATTCTTTCTTTTTATTTAATCAAAGATATTTTTTTTCCATGACACATTTGAGGATAAAAGAAACTGAGCAATGAAAAGGTCCTGTCAGTCAGTCCAGTCCAGGACCTTTACCACCAGAAGCTGAATCTGTGTGTCAGCAAGATCTTGGCTGACAGGCAGGCCCCATCACTCGAGCTAAGTCACACTCCTGATGTCAGCAGGGTCACCTACTCTTGTAGCATGAGATATTCCACCGGGGTAGGTGTCACTCTGACTGCAGGGGAGACACCTGCTGGAAAGCAATGAAGTTACATGTCCAGCCCAGGAAAAGCAAAAGGAACCCGAAGTTGCAGGACAGAAAGCAAAACAGCACACTAACTAAACCTCAGAACAGCTACTAAACCAAAAGGTGTCAGAGAAACCAAAAGAGACCGAGGAAGACATTCAGAAAGGAGAAAAAGAAACAAACATGGAGACAGAAGTATAAATCAATGCTAGTTAGTGCTGCTGGTACCTTAAAAGCAGGAGAAATTAAACTGGACATACCTGCAGCTATAGTCAGTGCAGGCTTGGGACTAAACATACATTTACCATTTTGAATGTCAGGGAAGGAGATATTCCTAGATTAAAAGGGCTTTACTCAGAAGAGTGTGCTTAGTTTGATGGTATATTGTCAGAAATGCTCTGACAACTGAGGGAGAAAAGCAGGGAAGTGGAACAGTATCTTCATTGGTTGTGCTTGTAGGAAAAATATGAAGTCCTAAAGAGGTGCATACAGCTGGTAGGTCTGATTTCAGTGACTGCTTAATGACAAGATGATCATCTGCAAGCATTTGGGGACAAGAATGAAGAGTTGTGAGTAATGCTACTGTATACAAATTAGGAGTAATGACATGTAACTAAAAGGAGAAAAATCAGCGTGGGATAGAGAGCTCTCCCAGAAGCAGCCAACACACTGCAATCCTGTCCCAGAGAAAACCACTAAAATGGAGACAGGCAAAAGCAGAACACCATTGAGTCCAGGGAAGAACAGTATTCATGTCAGCAAGGATCAGATGTTAAGGAACAGGGCTTTTCCAGTGTTAGATTTTGCATTGGTATATAAGAGGACCTGAATTCTGGGATAATGAAAAGAATAATAAATTATAAATCCTCTTCACGATCACATCCATCAGACTCACTGTTAACACAACACTCTATGCCTCAATCAGCAGCCTCTCAAGAAGCTGGGAGCACTGCACTAGTGCTTCAGCAGAAGGCAGCCCTTCTCCCCCTCCCACCAGAAACACTTACTTGAATACTGTCACAAAGGTGGCTACCCTCCAGCTCCAGCGCCAGCCGTAGCGGATGAAACTCCTGAGACCAGCCCGGTGAGCAGATTGCTGGGGCAGAGAGAAGACAGGTTACAGACCACAGCCCTGCTGACCCTTCCAGCACCACCAGCCCCCTGCCCAACGGGGCAGTGCCACGGTTCATGGCACCAATGCCACTCGGGAATGATGCCCTGACCCTTGGGGATGGAGTCAGGACAGCTGCTCACGTTCGCCCCAGCCTCCAAAGGGGAAACCAGGGATTCACTCCAGACTGTAACACCACCTGCTCTCTCTAATCCCAGTGCTTGAACACATCTGAAGGGCTACAGGGAGAGTTCTCTGATGGCAGTGTAAGAGAGCAGTAGAGAAAAAAGTGGGGAGAAACTAGAAACTCTAAATTATTACAAGCGTGTACGTTTTAATACGTAATATCCATTAATAGTAATATCCAAAGTACATAATAACAACCTACTTTAAATGTGAAGAGACCATCAAGCTCTGCAGTGTAGCACTGAAGCTTAAAATGTTTGGCAATGAGTGACCTTTAAAAATGTGATAAACAGAAGCTTCATAAAAATTAATTAAAAAAACCCCAAACAATACCATGAAAGAAAATAACTAGTCTCTTCCAGTGCCTGTGGTGTAAGTGCTTAGCCTGGGTACAGGTGCACAAGAGTCAGCAGCAGGGCTGAGAGGAGCAGGCACTGACACTCTGCAGCCCACCACATCATGCCCAAATTTAAGTAGCAAATGATGTACAATGAAGCAGATGTTTAAAGCTGGCGTTTTCCCACCCAATAATCCAGGTATGCAACACTTTACCTGAAGAAGAACAAACTCCCAAAACATCTCTGAAAGTTCTCCAGTGCTCTTTGTTGTGTAGTGATAAACTAGAGGAATTGTAAGTGGTCTTAAAGTAATTCACAGAGATAGGAGGCCAACACTAGCGTGACACCCTGACTCCTGCCAACATCCTTCCATCTACAGCCAAAGCTTTTCAAGAGGCACCGATTAACGAGCGGCTGAACACACACGCAGGGCTGCGTGTCACACACCTCGCTAACTCAAGGTCATTCGGTCTCAAACGGACTCAGGTGTCCGTGGCCTGGGGAGCCTCTGGGGAGGACTCCTCTCCCCCAGATGCCTGGGGACGGCTCGGTCCCCGAACGTGAGCGGTGGGCGCGCCAGTAGCTCCCTCCCAAGCCCAGCTCCCCGCTCCCATGCACGGCGGGGCTCCCGCAGGGCTCGTACCACCGCATCGGCGCGGTTGTGGAAGAGCTCCCCGTGGCTCCTCTCGATGAAGGTTTTCCGGGCTTGGTAGAAGGCGGGCAGCCCGCCGTACATCCAGCCGACCAGTGCCCCGGTGAAGGTCGCCTTGAAGATGTTCACCGTTTCCTCCGGGTACCGCCGCCGCTCGCTGCAAGAGAAAGGCAAGGCCGTGCTGCGGGAGGGAGACCCTGCGGACGACCGCAGCCACCCGCCCGCCCAGCCCAGGCCGGTGCTCACTCGAGCTGCCAGAGCTCCCTGAGCCGCTCCCAGCCCGTCTGCGGCGGCGGCGAGGGGCGGCCGAACTGCGCCTTCTCGCTGTGTCCCGCCATGGCCCCCGCCGCCATGATGGCCCCGCCGCCCGCAGCGCCCCCTGCCGCCCACAGCGCCCCCTGCCGCCCCGGCGGAGCGCAGGGCGGAGCCGCTGGGAGCGCTCGGCTGCCCCGCGGGGAGAGATGAGAAGCGCCCTGTTCTAAGGGCAGCGAGGGACAATAAATATCAGCAATGCGAACAGAAAAACCACAACGAATCGGACAGCTAAGTCCCCAGCTGACGCAGGCGGGTTCAATCGCTTGATTTAGATCAAGAGGAAATGGCCTGAAGTTTCATAGATTCATAGATATTAGGGGTTGGAAGGGAGCTAGAAGATCATCTAGTCCAACCCCCCTGCCAGAGCAGGG
>JAOEGS010021834.1:23336-54487 GCA_025447755.1 Corythornis vintsioides | reverse complement strand
GGGGCTGGAATGTCTCCAGAGCAGGAGACTCCACAACCTCCCTGGGCAGCCCCTGCCAGGCTCTGGCACCCTCACTAAGGAAAAGGTTTTTCTTGTGTTTACCCTAAACCTAAACCTCTAAACCATGGTAATTCCCTAGTGACATCAAAGTGCCTGGCACTTGCACATGTAAAACCAGCCCCAGTGACACCAAAAGTTAGTGTAGACCACAGTTGTTCATGCACCAAGGATGGACTAACTGCATGTGAAGCTGCTCCACATTAACACTGGTTGAATTGGTATTAGAATGGAGATTTCAGGACATGTGGAGTTGAAAAAGGGTCTTAAGCCTCAAAGGAAAGAGACAGGAATCTGTCTTAATCCCTTTCATCTTTACTTCTGGCTGCCAAAGGTCTTGACAAGTAACTTTTGTTGGTTTATCACCTTCAGAGGGCTAGAGCATGCAAGTCTAGTACTAAGATGATCCAGGAAGCAAAGCCTCTCATTAAAGGCACAAAATGGGAGAAGACAGGGCTGAAGGATTTCATGAGGCCGTTTGACTTGCCAGCCATGCTTAAGCCTAGGGCAACACTTGGCCTTTCTCCCCAAAGCATACCTCTCCATTGCTACTCTTTCAGTTTTAGTTGACAGTCTCACCTTGTTTCTTAACCTTTCATCCTTATTTCTTAATCCAGCAGCAGTATCAGTAATTACAGATTTTTCTTATGAGACATTCAGTTCCCATACACTTTGAAGGGAATTAAGTGGGTGGTTATGAAAGCCTGGGACTGTCGTTAACCCAGTTCAAGCCACAGCAAGCCTCCAAACTTACTTTACTGTCACCACAAGACTTCAATATGAGATTTTCCAGAAGAAAACTACTGGAACTCCAGGAAAAAAAAAAAGCACTGTGAAAGTGCCCTGCACCACGCTCTTGAACTTGGTACCAGCATCCTAGGTGAATTCTTTTTGGGATGGACACCCTGGGAACTGATTGGTCAAGCTTTGAAGAAACACCACCATGACTACAGAGCATTGCAGAAACATCACAAATGTACCTTTTATTATGCCTGGGTCCACCCAGGAGGCTGCATATCACTGAAGACACAGCTTGCCTCTCTCAAAGCAGGATTCAGGGAAGAGCATGGCTGGCTCCAGCAGCCAAAGCACAAGGTCTCTTTGAAACATAAGGACTGTGATACTTGCTTAGGCCAAAGATCTCACTAGCCTCATGAGGCTAAGGTGAATTTATCCAGTCTTTGAGCTCATATAAACTTTGAGCACCTACAGTGATGAGGAGTCATCAGGAACCACCTCCCACAGGTTGTTTGAAGTTGATGCCTGCTGGCCCTTGTACTGCGAGAGGCAGCAGCCATCCCCTGTTCAGTCCCTCCAAGCCACACATGGGTTTGCAGGTTTTGATCATACCCTCATCTCCCTTCATCGGTTTTCCAGGCAGCATGAGCTGTCTTTTATGTGCATCTCTAAAGCTCAGCCCTGCTGCTGGCAGTACAGCAGTCACAGCTGCTCACCATGAGGTGTCACCCGTGCAGAGAGGGACCACCATAGTCCTGAGAGGGGAGAGACATTCAGATGTTAAAAAGAAGTCTTGTTAAATAAAAGAGGCTTAAGCTGACAATGGTTAAATTCGAAAAGAAAAAGCAACCCAAAAAACTATCAAGAAATCCACTCCTCTTTTCTTGTTAAAGCTGCATAACAGAGGCCCTAAGAAGGGTCTGTTTGAGATGCTCAGCAGCACTCTGTGGGAGGGGTGGAAGCAGCAGAGTTGTAACGTGTCCTTCAGGCTGTTTACTACAAAAATGCTTCTCTCCCCTCAGATGTGAAGCCCACAGATTACTTCGCACACATCCTCCAGCACCAAACCTGAGTTCTAATTAAAGCAAGGATGGTGGGACAGACTTCTCCTCCTCCTGCCTGGGAGGCTGCATTGCACAGAGGCACCAGCAGGTCTTGCTTCCCTGAGGCATTTGCTGGGGTAATTCTCAACCCGACCAGCAGCCACCCTGCAGAAGAAACCACCACAAACATTCCTTGGGGAGAAGGCAACAGGTCTCAAAGGCTTTACATGGAAGAGATAAAGCCAGGCAGCAAAGCCTGGAAAAGTTGCTCACAGTGCTTTCATCAGGAAATGAAGATTATTTTTTGCTCAGATAGAAGATAGTGAGTAAATATGAAGTGGTGGGAACAACAGTTTTAAATAGGATTTTCCACTAGTGACTTGGTCTTTATCATTTCCATTTTTCCACCTCCACAAGGAACACCATCCCTGAGGCAGAGGGAGTGAGGAGCAGCCTGCAGCCCCCCCAGCAAGCACTGCAAGATGGTGCTTGCACAGTGCCTGGCAGGGGGAAAGGCAGATCCCAGCTGAGCTCTCAGCACAAATTTATTTAGAACTATGAATATCCCTAATTTACAATTTAAAAAACCAAATATTAAAATTTTGAAAGGCTTTCACCAGATAGTATTTTGCTCTTATTTTAGTCCCCAGCAATTTGGAAGTCTTCATAGTGGACATTCTTTCTCCTTACAACAGAAAGTTTTCCTCAGCCCCCCAGGAAATCACTCTACATAGAATACCAAGAATAAAGGAAATTGCTTCATGGGCGAAAAAAAGCAGAGCACTACAGAAGCATTTTTATGTTCTCTTAATCAAGAAGAATTTAAGTATTAACAAGCTACAAATGTTAGAGAACTAATTTCACACACTTCTCTTTCCTCCAAATTAGTCTCTGTTAATCTTTAAAATAGAAAAAAAAAGTAGTGGTTTGCATTGTAAATTATTTCCACTGCTGTGCCCTGAAGCCTCACCGAGCTCCACTGAAATTCTCCAGCCAGTCAGGCTGCAGAAATGTCTTTAACACACTACCTAAAAAATACCCACACTTTACCACAAGCCTGACTACACCCTCCTCCTTTCAAGCCCAAGTTACACTCCTAGTAATTCCGTGCGACTTTTTAAATGGCATTTTGAACTCGTTCCTGCCAGAAGGGCAACAGGGGGAGAAGATGTGCATATACCCACTTTCTGAATTAATTGGGGTGCAGTGCCATGGAGCACGGTCTGTGTGACCAATTAGCAGCTCCCTGGGTCGGGAGAACCTCTGCCTCACTTCCCTGCCGGGGCTGGCAGCAGCGAGCACTGCAAAGCCACCCGTGCTCGCCCCATGGCTCGCTTAATTAAACACACCAGCCAGCTGTGGCAAGCATTTCATGGGGTATTTTGACAGGCAGAGGAGATAGGAATCCAGGATATTGCACTGTTTCAGATTTACTTTCACTGCAAGCTATGAAAATGAGTCCTTGGTAGCACTTGGTTTTTCACATCGTATCTAAGAAAACTCTACGTGGAACAGCTATGCTCATGGAAAATAGGTTTAAACTCGGGTAAAATCCCACTGTGAGCTACCCAGAAGGGAATGGGCAGCAGCAGCAGCATCCTTATTTGCAATGAATACCCCCAGGATCGCCTCTCCTCTTACAAGATAAGTGCCTTACAAGGTGCTTAAGGCAGGCCAGAATTGAAGATTGAGAGTATTTAACAAGAAGAAATGCTTTGATGTTGGCACATCCCACCTCTTGAGTCAAACGGTTATGGAACTGATTTTATATTAAAACTTTGCATATTGAGTAAAATGCTGACTTATTTCACATGAAAACACCCCAAAAAAATTACAATTAGGTACCTCACAAACATGACCCTACAATAATTCCCATTCATAAAAGTATTTTCTTCAACCTTAAAGATGCACCCTTGCCACAGACACCTTCAGTAGCAGCCCTGTACATTGCCAGAGAAAATGAACGTTGACATCTAAACTTTAACAGAAAATGCAATTTACAACTAACATACTTCCAGATGAAAGAAATCTAGTTATCTTTTATGAAAGCAATTATTTAACCTATCAGAAATAAACCAAAGCAGTGACATCTTTGACAAGTGATGTGCCCCAAACCTGATGAAACATAAAGCAAAAAACACCTTTTAATTTATTTTTTTTTTTTTTTCCCACCAGCCTACGTTAAACAGGAGATGAAGAGGAAGGAGAAAAGCACCCATCTATCTAGGCATAAACTAAATGGATATGTTCAATATCATCTGCTTTAGGAGCACAACACTTGAACTGACAAACAACCCAAGCTCCAAGAAAGCCCTTCCCACTTCCCCAGCGCTCAGAAAGGAGCGTTAATACCGGGCCTGCTACAAACTGCTGCCATCTTCCCTGCCCGGTAGCTTAGCAACTGCTTTTCTTTCTTAGGGCTCGTGTGAGAAAAAGGGGCAAGAGGGGGACGAAGCAGCACAGAGGAAGCAAATGTCATGTTTGGTTTCTTTCTGAGTGGCTGATGAGAGGGGCTGGACACACGGTCGTTAGGGCTGGGATGGATGCGGTGTTCGCGGCGAGGCCTGGGAGTCAGCGGGTGGCAATCCCAGCCCAGCAGCTTCACTGCCTCCCCGTCCTCAAAGGCAGGGAGAAGTCTCACCGTGTCTAGAGCACAGCCAAAGTAGAGCAAATGCATTATTTATTACCAGAAGCTTGGGGCGGTGGGGGGTGTGGAGAAAGAAAAAAGATGCTTGGAGACTCCTTCCTCCCTGTAGCTCTCCAGTTTTTTGGCCACATCAAAATTCTTCCTGCTGAATCTCTCCTGCCTGCTTGAGAGGGAAAGAAAAGCCTGCCTAACAAAAGCTAGAGTTTGCCCAAATCCAGCAAGGCTCTGCTTTCTTGGTGCAGAGATGGCAAGCTTGCTGCCAGCACAACAGCCTGCAAGCACCCCATCTCACTTCCAAAGATATATATATATTATTACTAGAATACTTCACCTGAACAGCCTTAATAAAATACGAGGGGATATTAACTAAGCTGTAAAAATCTATAAAAATCCTGCTTTACGAGAGATATTTACCTATGAATCAGCAGTTGGGTTAATTCATTATTCAGTAGGCTTGTTATTTACAGTGTATTACAGCTTTGTAAATTATTTATATGTGCTTGTCTCTGTCTGTGCATGATTTTCCCTTAAGAGACGGGAAATGTTTATTATCTCCCACACAGGGAGGTTGTTTCAGTCAGAGGTAGGATATTAAAGCATCTGATGCTCCACTCTGGCTTTCTTCTCATCCCCATCCTGTTGCGCCACCGTGTACAGATGCAAACACGTCGAGCACTGGGATCCCAGGGAAATCCACCCCAGCGTCTGGGAGCCTTCAACCTGCAAACCCAGCTTTTTGGCACCATGTAGGCGAGAATCCATTTAGACAGCTGCTACCCTGGGGCCACCACCAGCCGCAGCTCCGGGAGGAAAAGAAAGTTTCAATTTTGTTTCATGTCGAAAGTGTGAAAACTCCACGTCAGATCAGGTTCCTAACAGCAAACTTTTTAGCTGCTAATAGTAGGTCAGCAAGCACACGCGTTTTGTGTAGCAGACACCAAGGAAACCACTGGAGGGACGTGGTCTCCTTCCTTTTGAGCAGTGAGCTGGATCAGAGCTCCAGAAAAGCCATCAAACATGCAAGCTCTGCAGCGCTGCTATCCAAACCATCGGGCAGCCAGCATGAACTATGAAAACATTAAAAGCTCTCTCAGATCCAAATAATGTCAACAGCAGCTCAGTGGATTTTTACAGGCATTCTAAAATGGGTCAGCCACCCAGCTCCCACAGGTGGCAACTGCAGGAGTACTTCACAGTCCTCACGTAGCTGTAACAAATAGGGCTTAGCACCCATGTCCCTTGAAAAGTGACTCCAGTGACCCATCTGATGCCATCTTTGCTTAGTAAATCACCAGAAAATAACATTTAAACATTTCTATTTTTTTTTTAGGTATCTAGGACACCTCTTTTCATCAAGGACAGAAATGGAAACCCACATTTCTGTATCAATTAAATTCCAACCTCCATGCAAATGCAACTTGGTGCCCATCCAAGATAATAACCAGTTTGTAAACATGAGCCGTGGCATTTGCTGTTCCAGCATAAAAATACGTGCAGATGGACATGTGCTGAGCCACATCATTAACTTGGAGTGTGCTTGCCTGTTCAGCAAGTGCAACAACTAATATAGAGCAGGAATGCTAGCAACTGTAAGCAGCACGTTTTAACACTCCTATCCACTGGTAAAAGTGAATTCCTTAAAAATTAATCAACTGAACTTGGGAAATTTGAAAAACGATTGATTCAAAACACCTCTCTTGCTAATTTGAGTAGTGATGAGAGACCTCAAGAAATGAGCAATGGGGAAAAAAAGAGGTGGGTGAGCTTCAGTGCAAAGAAAGGAACCAAAATGCCAGGCTGCTACTGTGAGCCCATGGAGAATCCGCAGCGGCGCTGACAATCAAAGATCCAATTTGCTTGACCAAATCATAGGAGGGCCAGGAATTCACAGCTCTAGAAAGCCAGAGGTGGCCTTTCAGACCTGGGGCCAGGCTGTGACCAGCTTGTGTTGTGCTGGCACGTGCCACAGCTGCTTTGCAAAGCCTCACACCGTCGCTGTCTGCAAACCGCCTGCGTTCGGGTGCAAATTAAGCCATAAAAGAAGATGATTGAAGCTCTGTTTAACTTGATTAAATATTAAGAACGCTTCTATGTAAAGTCAGCATTAAATCACTAATCGCATTACCATTTTTTTTTTTTAAATACTATTGGCAATGTCAGGTTTAATTTATGTCAAGCCACACGAACAAAGAACTATAGTCTTTTTATTCCCAATAAAATTACTAAATTTCTGACCTCAAAGAAGTCTGTCACACAGTTATTGTTTCTTTTGCAGAAGCTCCTGATCATGAAAAGATAATGAAATTGCTTACAGACAGGATGAAAAAAAAAATATTTTTCTCCCTTTTGAATGGAGTTAATGCATTTCCCTCCTGTGTCAGAAACCACAGAGGCCCAGAGATAACAAATCCTTTGCTCGCCTGATCAGAGGTCCTATCTTTAGGTCTTAAGGAACATTGGTTTATTGTCTTGTCATCTTTTCCTTAGTAAACGCTCAAAATGCAGTTTATTTTTACACATTTTGATGATGCTATGGTTTGTCCATTCATAACAGACTTTCCAAGATAACAAAACTTCTTATTAACAGAAGACTTCTTTTCCCTCAGCCGCTTGAAAAGTGGATTTATTAGAAATGCTTTCAAGTAGCTCAAAGCCTGCACTTACATCTGGGCAACAAATCTTTCAGTGGGACTCCTGCGTGCAAGCAATACAGCTGCAAGACCAAGACTAGAATTTGAAGCAATAATTTCTGTCTGGAATCTGTACCACTTTAAAAAAAAAAAAAAAAAAAAAAGAAAGAAAATAAGAAAAAGCAATAAATAGTATACTCAAAGCAAATCATAAAATCATTTTATTACTCTCTTACTATCAGTTGAAGATTCCAAATACTTTTATTCATTATTTGTTACTAGAAAAGGTACTGTAGCCTATGTTTTAAAAAAGAAAACTTTTTAATAAAAGGATTGCTGACAAAGTTTTACCAGCAGTTAAGCCACTGAACTGGACTAAAGTGGTAACTTCTGCATGTAGGAGCTCAGCAGATCCACCCTTCAAGAAGGTATCATGCTAGTGCCAGGCTTTTCAAGTAGCTTCAGCCTCTCAGACTTGAAAAAATTAATTGGAATTAGATAAAATAGGAAATTTACTTGGGTTTTCTTGCTTATGAAGAAACAATGAGATCTCCTAATCCTCAGATTTTTAGCAGCATGGTACAAACATGCAATCAGTCCAAATTTTTAGCATTCTAAACTTCCTCATTAGAAGAGCACTCCTAATGCAATTTCAGTATTTCTTGTGTGCATCTGATAATGCTTCAGATAATTGTATTTCAGTAGAGCTTTGCAAATGATATTTTTGTGCACAGTAATTGAATTCCAGTTTCTTTCCAAAGGGTTCAAGACAAAAATCACAAACAAAACAACAGTAATTAATATATCAAGAATACTACACATCCTAACACACACACATACAAATCTGTGCAATTTATTAAATTGTGTGTGCACAGAGACTGGATTTTTTCCTGGCTAAAGGAGGAACACCAAAGCTGATGCTACTCAGCCACTCTTCCTCAGTATACTTTATGGATAGTGGTCCCGTGAGAATCACTTTAATAAATATAAATGAAGAAAACAAGATTCAAGTCAATTATTTAAATGCAGGCTGTTGCTTGCTGATCTAAGCCATGACTAAACCCAGCAGTTTAAATCAATCAAGGCTAACACATGTAAAAGGTCTGACACAAGCCTGCCCATCAATAGCCCATCCTTGCTGTGCCTTCTTTGCCTTACTGTTTTTAAAGGAAAGGAGGAAAATCCTGACTCTGGAGGAATCAAATGGATATTTGCCATCCTTTTTTATGCCCTTTGCTCAACCATTGCCTGGGAAGCTACTGATCCAGCCTCAAGCCATGCACAGCTCCCAGCCAGCCCCTGGCAGCAAATCCCTCAGCCTTGGCATCTGGGAAGATAATTCAGCCCCCATGGCAAAGAAATTGCTCAGCTAAAGATGTCACAACCAGCCACAGCCAGGCCAAAACTGCAAGAGCAGTGGATGAGGGCAAGTGGAAGGTGCACACACCTCTCAGTGCATTTGCAAGGGTATCTTCTAACATAGAACAAACCACGTATCTCATGCCTTCTTCTAAATTCAACATACAAGAGGTGGCCTCACCAGTGCCAAGCACAGGGGACGATCAGCTCCCTGTTCCTGATGGCCACAGTTTCTAACACAAGCCAGGGTGCCAGTGGCCTTCTTGGCCCCCTGCACACACTGCTGACTATCAATCAACACTCCCAGGTCCTTTTCTAACTTGCAGCTTTCCAACCACACATCCCCAAGTCTGTAGTTTGCAGTGGGGTTGTTGTGACCCAAGCGCAGAACCGAGCACTTGGCCTTGTTGGACCCCGTGCAATTAATCTTGGCCTACTGGTCTAACCTGCCCAGGTCCTGCTGCAAAGCTTCCTACCCTCTAGCAGATTGACACACACACCCAGATTGGTGTCATCTGCAAAGTTACTGAGGGTACACTCAATCCCCTCACCCACATCATTCATAAAGCCATTGAGAACAGGCCCCAGTGCTGTACCCTGGGGAGCACCACTTGTGACTGGACGCCAGGCAGATCTATCTCCATTCATGACCACTCTTTGAGCCCAGCCATCCAGACAGTTTTTTACCCAGTGCACAATGTATTTATCCAAGCCTTGAGCCATAAGCTTCTGAAAGAGAATGCTGTGGGAAACAGTGCCAAAGGCTTCACTAAAGTCCAGGTGAACAACGCCCACAGCTCTTCCCTCATCCATTAGGTGGATCACCTTGTTGTAGAAGGAGATCAGGTTAGTCAGGCAGGATCATGCTGACTGTGCCTGATCACTTGGTTGTTTTGTATATGCCAGGGGATGGCACTCAAGATGACCTGCTCCATAACCTTCCCTGGCACCAAAGTCAGACTGACAGGTCTGCAGTTCCCAGGATCATCCTTTCAGCCCCTCCTGTAGATGGGCATCACATTTTCTAGCTTCCAGTCAACTAGGACTTCCCCAGTTAGCCAGGACTGTTGATAAATAATGGAGAGTGGCTTGGTCACTTTAGGAGATATCCACTTTGGGTGGATGCCATCCAGTCCCATAGTGCTGTGCACATCTATGTGGCTCAATAGGTCACCGACCATTTCCTCACAGATTATGGGGGCTGCATTCTGCTCCCCATCCCCGTCTTCCAGTTCAGGGAGCTGGACCCTCAGGCAGAAACTGGCATTGCTGACAAAAACTGAGGCAAACTTAGCAGCTCAGCCTTTCCCTTGTCCTTGGTTACAAGGTCCCTCCCATGTCCAGTAGAGGGTAGAGATTCTCCTTAGCTCTTCTTTTACTGTTAATGTATTTATAGAAGCACGTTTATTATCGTTGATGGTGCTGGCCAGATTAAGTTCTAGCTGAGCTTTGGCCTTTCTAATTTTCTCCCTGCATAACCTTGCAACAACCTTGTACTCTTCCTGAGTTGCCTGTCCCTACTTCCACAGCTGGTAGAGCGTCCTTCTCTTCTCAAGTTCTGCCCATAGCTCTCTGTTTGGCCAGGCTGGTTTTCTACTGTGCCAGCTCATTTTACAGCACACGATTCAAAAAGCACAGAGCCAGGCACCACAGCAGAGGCCTTCCTATGCAACTGCTTTGACAGTTAAGAACACTCCTAAACTAAGGAAGAAAATAAAATAATGCTTATCTCTCTGCATTTCCACAGACGTGTAACACCCTTCTACTTACAGCTCCCATCCTGGGACCTGTTTCAGCATTTAAGCTCTGGGTGGGTTCTGGTGTCTCACTGGCAACAGGAATGATTTAACTGTCCTCGGAGAAAACCTGGTTTCCCAGCTGTACCTATTGACCAGGTATCTGCTGTGCAAAAGACTCTGAATGCAAAGAGAGAATGATGCCAGCTCTTCCCCCTACAATCTGGTCCCTATTAATTTAAAATTATTTGAAAACTCCAATGAAATATTGAATTAGAATGTAATTGTAGGGGTTGGGAAAGGTTGTGGCAGTAAAGCTCTTATGAAGCTGCTTCATCTACATGACATTTTGGCAGCATTTACTGCCAGCTATGCAATTTAAGCATGGAAGCTGATAGCCAAATGGAGAGAGATCCCAAAGACATGCATTTTGGAGCATCACCCCACAATGTAAGATAGCCATGAAGAGCTGGGACACATCACTAGTCTTAAGCCTATCCCACACTGTAAGACGCTTCACATAAAGAAGCAGTCCACAACAGAAAGAAAAAAAAAAAAATCAGTGTAAAAACAGAACTGCTCTTGGTTGGCTCCAGCATGACACACAAGACTCAAATGTGCAACGTTCTTGCTTTGCCCACAGGGGCGTATTTTGGTGAGCATTTACCTCAGAGCTATGGTGTGCCACAGCCCTACCCTCTTTCACCCCAGTTATTTTTGCCCTGCATTGACTCCCCAGCCTGGTTCACCACACAGCCGTGATGAGGTAAGTGGCAGAGCAGAAACAGCCTCAGCTGATGGAGAGAAATGCTCTCTAAGCCATGGGCTGAAACTGCGTGGGCAGACACTGAGTTAGATCCATGTTCTCCTGCTCCTACTTCATATTCATCATCATCTAGCAGCAGCCACCAACGCGCTGCCCCCGCTCTTCTGGAGCTCAGCCATGCACGGCCGTCCTGCTCGCTCCCTGGCACGTGCTGTTTCCTCTTGCTGGGCTCTGACTAAATCCCCTCCAGCCTAAACTGCCCCAGAATGGAGCCCACACCACAGCCACTCACCCCTTTACACACTGCTTGTCATGGCCATGCCTTTCTGGCTAGCACCATAGCATTAACGGGGGGGTAACTCTGATCTATCGAGGTCACATCCTGCACGTGCTGTGGCAAGAGTTAGTCACAGGATAGCAGATATATCAGATCTTGCATACAGCCCCACTTTGGGAATGTGGAACATTTCTGATCTCCCTGGCATCCATCTGGCTGTTTCACATCAGCACAGACAATAGCTCAGAGAAGCCCGAGAGCTTTCGCACGCCCACTGTTGGCTGCACGTATAAATAGAGAGACTTGCCTGCTCAACAGACACTGCATCCTATAGCAGCTCAAAGTAACTCAATATCCTCCCACCACCCCACCAGTCTCTCCCTCAGACACCCATATAAAGACGCATTTGCAGGCATCTAAAAAAAAAAAAAAATTAAAAAAATAAAAAATCCCACAGCTCTAGCAGAGCAGAAGTTTGTAAGTCAGCAGATCACACACGAGCCTCACGTTTCAACCAGGATGCTCTGCCCACGGCTCCCTCCTGGCTTTCTCCACTGCTAAACTGGGATACTGGGAACCAGACATACTCCTGTGCCACTTAGCCACATTCTTAAATAAAACCTCCTTACTGACCAGCATCTCACTGGAAGGCAGCAGTGACACATGGCCCTGTCAAGCAGAGGGGTCAGGGAAGCACTGCCACAGGCTTACCCTGCTGCCAAATCCACCCGTGTGCACCCTAAGAGCTGGCCCAAAGGTAGGCACTGGGCTCAACAAAGGCATTTGCCAGAGACATAGCAAACATATTGCTTGTCTAGCTAAATATACCAAATCTTCTCTCTCTTTGGGAAAAAGCAGATCCAGAATCCAAACTAATCAAAATCTAACAAGACCCAAATCAACAAGGGCTCCCCTCTCAACCCCTAGCTCTCCAGCAGCCCAGAAAGGATGCACAAGTCTTCAGA
Source organism: Corythornis vintsioides (assembly GCA_025447755.1). Taxonomy (NCBI): domain Eukaryota; kingdom Metazoa; phylum Chordata; class Aves; order Coraciiformes; family Alcedinidae; genus Corythornis; species Corythornis vintsioides. Next base: position 42,269 of record JAOEGS010021834.1, on the reverse strand, counting down.
GAGATGCATCTTTATTTCTAGACACAGATTAGCATAGAGGACTTGACTGTACAATAAGTCCCCGTGAGACAGTCCAAGGCAACAGCAGCCACAGACAGTTATTGATTACGAGTCAAAATGAAGAACGGTCTGTTTTGAACTGAACAATTTTATTACAGTCTTTGCTACCAAGACACGGTGGCTCTGAAGCCTGGCTTCAGTAAGCAAATCTCCAGGCTATCTGTCAAAGGCAAAGCCAGCATATTATTCTATGGGGTTATTCAAGTGACCTTAAAGCAACTGGATCGACCTCTGATATTTGTGCAGGTCAAAGACTGTCTTCATACATTTTGAAGACATACAGTAGATACACAGCATTGTGTCAAAAGATGAACTTTTTTGGTTTTTTTCTTTTTCTAACTAAAGTCTTTTAGATCATTTAGTCATCAAGAACACAGGAAGCTTCTAGTTGAGAACTAGTCAGACACCATGAACCTCACTTAAATGTTCGTGTTTTCCACACTGAGAAAAAAAAGTTTCCCAGCTTTGTGGCAAATACTTTCCAGAACCCAGTATCTTCTCAGTTTCCAAAGCTTCCAATTGGACAGAAGAGGAGAATTTTTCACAGTGAGACAATCAACTATCAGAATAACATCCCCAGGGAAGTGGCAGATTCCCCATCACCAGAGACCTTCGAGATTCAGTGGGACAGGGTGCTGGGCCATCTTGTCTAGCCTGTGCTTTTGCCAGGAAAGGTTGAACCAGATTATTCTTGAGGTCCCTTCCAACCTGGTTATTCTGTGGATTTCATTTGGCTGGGCACTAACACCAGTTTCATGAGATGAATAGTGTCTTCTAGAACTAAAATGAATTCCCAACATAACATGGAAACTAAGTAGAATGAAACAGCTGCTACATATCACTACTTTTAACAATATCTGCATGAGCATGACAGCAGCTCAGCTTTGGCTCTTCACTCTCATGTCTAGGGAATTTATTTAACATCGGTCTTGTCTGCTTAGCTTGGTCCACATCCACCCATACTAACACATTTCCACAAAGAACAAAGGTGTTTTCTGCTAACTTGTCAGCCTTTCAAGCAGCAGTTATATCCAGATAGGCAATGAAACCATGAGCCTGCTCACCAAGAATTCTTCCCACCTGTCAGCAGATGCCTAGAGCAATATGATGAGTATCAATCAGCCAACTTTCACACCAACATTCAGATAAACAGCCATTTCTTGCCTTTCTAATAAAAAACAATAACAGCAAAGCAGTTTACACCTTTCTGGATCAGATGGTAAACAGCAGTGAATACTCCAGATGTTCAGCTTTTGACACAATACACCCTCTCTGTTGTCATGATACTTCAGCAGAAAAATAATTGCATTCACCAATAGTCCTGCAGTTCAGACATAATCCCAAACCACTGCTCCATGCAGGGAGGGAACACGTGCATCTGCAATGGCTGGGATCTGTCTCAGCTCAGACCACAGCACCCTCACTCATGGGATAAATACCATCCCAGCAGGACTTCCCACAGCAGAGGGACAGGTGAACAGCCTTCATCCTCCCAAGAAGCCAACAAAGAGGGTGCAAGGACAACTTGTTCCCAAGAAGGAAGTTTGTGCACCTAACTTATCTTACAAAAGCACACACACATCGACCTCTTTCTGGCTACAATTATCTGGCAATCTGGTATTTTGAGGAAACCAATACTGCAATTAGAGCTCAGAGCTCTGAATGAGCTCTGCACACAGGACCCATGGGGATTTAATACTTTCTCACTTAACCAGCACATTCACTTTTCAAGTTCACTTGAACTTTACCCAAAGTAATTTGCTAATTCCATTTTTCTTCGTCTCTTTTTCCCTAACACTTACTTTTGCTTTCTCAATCATGACTGAGCATGTTAAAAGCAAACAAAAAACCCAAATAAAACAGAAGATAAAATAACAATCCATCAGCCATAAGAAATATACTGTTTTGTTTCTGCAGTTCCCAACTGGTACATTCTCCTCCTTCAACTACCCGCCATATTCAGAAAAGCAGATGGCATCATTCAGACAAAATTAAAATAGGTAAGGGCATGCTAACTTTTTTATGCCTTATGATGATCATGTTTATGATTTTGATTCAACAGTGTGAAAATTATACCCGTAGCATAGAGTGCATCATGGGAAAAGGATTAACAAACATCCTTCCACTCCTATGGTGAATGCAAATTCCACAAAGATTCTGCAAACCTATAGTCTTAATATTAATGAGACTGAGGCTGGCCATGGTTTGGGAAAAGAGAATTTCCTTTTGCAGCAAACTTCGAAGGCACATGCATTTATGTATGATAATGCAGACAGAGCAAAGGAAAGCATATACCACAAATGTACACTGGTCTGCATTACAAAATCCTAAAGCCAGGGTGTCTTGCAAAAATTCACAGGCACTTGGGGTAAGGGAGTATTACATATGCATATTAAAAATTTATCTAGAACTGTTTTTACCAATGCAACAGTCAGCCAATGAATAAATGGACAGACTGTGCCACATTCATCCTTTCAATACCCTGAAACAAAAAGAGAAGAGAGGCAAGGGAAGGAAGGAATCAACCTCTCCTGTTCAAACAATACATTCAGCCCTTCCAAAAGGCTCCTCATCTGTAATACCAGTGTCACAAAAGGCATGTTTTTATGTCGGGGTGCACTCAGTCCTCAGAGTGCAGGTGTTCATCCCACACCAGGAGCCACTGTAGGGGTGTAGCAGCTCCACAGCCTTGCTCATAGCCCACCCACGTCTCACCCAGCAAGCCTGGCCCGTGGAGAAGCTGTGCTGCATGTGTTTGATTTTCAGGAGAAGAAGAGAAAGGAAAATACTCAAAGTCATTGCAAAGGCACATCTGAGAATGCAGCTATGCTCAGAGATGTTACGGTACATGGGAAGCAGCCCAACTCATTTTTGAAAGCATTTTTCCTCCTTCTAAAGGCTCTGCTGCCATCCTGGCAAAGCGTACCCTTGTCAGTCAGTGGCTAACCTTGTCAAGGGGAAGAAAAGGCTGGGAAGTGACAGGTTTGACAACCTGTCGGATGCCTGGTGCTCTGCTCTCCTCCTGATCTGATCACTATCAAACATTAAACCACTGTTCCTCCACACAGAAGCGCAACTCGATGCTTGCAAACCTCAGCCAAGAGAGATAGGGAGGCTGGGGAGTTGCCAAGATCCTTGCTTCAAACCTTCCTTGTGTGTTCTAGATGCCGTTTTATGATCTGATCTTTGATTGTGTCACACCAGGAGCAGTCCCACAAAAGTCCCAAAGAGGTCACTGAAATTGCCATTGGCTTTCAGGAAAATGAGAACTCGATGTGGGCGAGGGAGCTGCAATGTCTGAAAGGACACACACAGGTGACAAGTGCCTGCTTGCCAGTCAGAGGAACCCCAGATGGACTAAAATCTTCCCCTTTCTCTCAGAAAAAGCCCACCTCCATGCCACATGCACTGAAAACTCCAGCACACTGCTCATCACTCAGTCTTTATACACACAATGAATGAGATTATCTAAACATAAGTACTCTGTGCGTTCAGGAGGGGATAGGATATTTGAATTCATCTCTTCCCTCCACACACAAAAATCTCTGCTTTTCCAGAACAGCTTTCAGGATTCACAAGCAAAAGCAGCAGCACTAACTGTAAAACCCTGCTCTTTATGTTCTTTAATTCCACTGACGCTGCAGGAGTTGAAGGTTGAATAGTCAGGAGGAAAAAGCATCTCACAATCAGGAGCTTAGCTACAGCTAAGTGAAGTTGAAGCCGTGGCATGTACTTGAAGAGGCCTTTTAGCCAGCAGAAGCCAAGGACAAGAGTACAAGTAGCACTTACATTGTTCTTTCACAGTGTTCACATTCAACTTGGGGCAAGATGGTCTGCAATTCTCTTAGTTCCCAGCAGGCTTCAGTCAAAACTTGCAACTGGTTAATTTGCTTCATGAAGACCTTCCCAGCACCCTAAGCAAGATGCCTGCTGCAATGCCCAGCTGCTTCAACTCAGCCACCTAACAGCCAAATTACCTTAAAGGCAAGTCTGGGGAAGCTCATTAACTCTTCCCAACCTTCTGTCAAGAAGGCAATTGCAAACTGTAAAGCAGGCAGCTGAACTATATTTAAACCACCCCAAAACAGTCCTCAAGTTGCACCATGCAAGCAAGACCAGGTATGACTGGACTACCACAGCACACTGAAGGCATGGTCTGAGCCAAGCCACCTTCATGGATCTGAAGTGGGATAACAGGTCAATATCTGACTAGCTGTGGGGGAACCACTGCTGCCCCTAAAACACTTATGGGATGGGCACAGGGCTGCAGCATCTGTGGGGCAGAAGGAATCTATCTATGAATCTATGAATCTGCTCTCAGGTGACATTTTGAAGCTCAGAGTGCTGGTGCTGCTGCCTGACAGCAAGGCTTGCCCTGTGGGTTGCTGTCATCCTTTAGATAAGGCCAAACAATCTAACTGCAAATACCAGACAAGCTTCCCAGAATATATCAACTTTATAGACTACAGGTTTTCATAGCTTGCTTGCCTGAAAACTTCTGATTTTTTTGTTTTATTTTATTTTCCCCAAACCAAACACAAGACTTACAAGCACATTCATCTGTAACTGCTGTTGGAATACTTCAGGCCCTGCAGCCCACTACATCACTCACACACAGGCAAGGAGGAGCTGCCCCTTCCTCCTCCACTCCCCAGCCTCCTCCACTCCCCAGCCTCCTCCACTCCCCAGCCTCCTTCCTCCTCCACTCCCCAGCCTCCTTCCTCCTCCTCCTCCACTCCCCAGCCTCCTTCCTTCTCCTCCTCCACTCCCCACAGCAGACACTGTATGCAGATGGACAGACCCCACACCATGGCACCAGCTTGCCTGACCTGGTTTGCTGCTTTGAAAAAGACACACAAACAAGTTTGTGCAAAGCTTGTTATTCAGCTAAGTATTTGGGGAACAAAGTAGAACAGCGAGAATATTTGCTTTTTTTTAAAAAAAAGAGAATTTTGCATCTGATACTGCTTATGGACTTCTAAGGTTGCTCCCTTTTAATAGGCAGCTCACTGCTCATTTTGCTTTAAGGATCCTCCCTCTCTTTTTACACTCAAAGGAAAGGTTTCTTTTTAAACAAATAAAAACTAAGGCTTTTTAAGACTGATTTCCTTTTTTTAAGGCAGTAAGGAAATAGATTCCTTTTAGCATGCTTCATGCTTGAAAAGGTTACAGTGGCCTTTCAAAATACCACATGCTGTGCATTCTGTATAGCATTAATGACTTGGAGGATGCACTGATACTTTCTAGTACATCTTAACCTTTTAAAATTGGGCCTTCATTGTCTTACCTTAATAAGCAGTTTGTTCACCTTATGTCGTTTATGTCTCGTAAAGGCCACCCTGGCTGAAAATATACATTAGATGTAAAACCACTTGTCTTGTGTGCATAGTTTAGCACATGTAACAGAGAAGCAATGGCATCAAATGAAATACACTTATCCTCTCCTCCTGTTATCTTTCCTGCTGTGACTAAAGCTTCCCAAGAATCCCAGATGAGCAGCTCCCTGGCTCCTCACCAGATTCCTTCAAACCACAGGGCAAGAGGGCACCAACAAAGGTGTAAGATTTTATTCACTGCACAGAAGTTGACCAGCCAGTGCAAGCACACGGGCTCTCTGGGAGAAGGAGAGGGCAGAAATCGATAAGAAATCAACAGTGATTAATGCTGTTTGACAATCTTTTACATTAATCATGTTGCCATGCTCTTGAGAATGCAAAGTAGAAAATCTATAGTCATAAAAGTGTAATTGGGAACACTCTTCCTACTTGTACTGAAGTGAGGGAGAGAAAAATCTTAAAAAAATTGTTTAATTATTGAATGTCTGTTCTAAGTGATGCACACAACAGTGCTTTCTTATTCAAAGAAAACCTGGAGAGTAAACAGAGCACCCAGCCATCCTCCTGCTTCTTGTAGTGTAGCCAACTATCTCTTTGGTCCCTCAACTCCACCTTTAACAACCTGATGAAAAAAAAAAAAGATAGAAACCACACAGCCAGCAGAAGTTAAAACAGAACCACATCAAGGAGTCAATCACTCTTTCTGGAGAACAAGCTACGAGATGTCACTGAAAGCAATGATGTCTTCATTAGCTTTTACAGTAAACATCCCTCTTGGAAACCAGCCTTTATGATCCACCAAGGGCAATAAAAATGTCTTTGCAAATTGATGAGACAAGTACTTGAGAGGTATAGTTTTCTTTCTAGCTCAGAGGAAAGAAAAAATCATTCTCTAAAATCATATAGAGGTAAAAAACATATTCATCATTATTATGGAAGGTTCACACTTGTAACAAAATTAGGGTCAAGCACAGAAAGGGCTTTTAGCACCTCACCAAAGGGTGTGGGGAGTTTCTTCACACAGAGGGTGCAGAGGCACCTCTGGGGCAGGTCCAGTTGGCACAATGAGAGCTGGAAACTCCCCAATCCAGCTGTGCTCTGGAGTCTCACCTGTACCTGAGGACTATTCACTGTCACTGCTTCCCCTCACTGTTCATTGTGGGGAGCTGAGTGAGACAATGAAGGGGATGAAAAGGATATAAAAATCAAACAAGAAAACCAACAAGCATCTGATACACTACTAAGCTGCTGAGAGATTCTCTGCACACTGATCCTATATGACACATCACATAGAACAGCCATTTTTGAGCAAGAACTTTTACCAGATGCTGAAGAAATTCACTTTCTGAGTTTCAACCTGCAGTGTTAAAACAGAATTTTATCTAAGACAGGAGACCTCAGCTAGCATGAAAATACAAAATGCTTCTTCAAGTATGTAGGAATCCTCAAGAAGGATACTTCTGACCTTGTGCTTTTCATAGCAGCACTAGCAGCAACTGGAAACCAGCAGCACAGGTACAACGGGGACAGAGAAGCAAAACAAAACTCCAATTTCTTCCTTGCCTTTTTTTGCTCCAACTTGTCTTGTTATGGCTGTTCCCAAATCACATTTTGGGGCATCTGGTCCAAGGCCCAGTGATGCCTGATGCAGAGCCTTGGCACCCCCAGAGCTGGCTGCAGAGCTGCACTGTGCAGGCAGTGCTTGTGGAGCAGGGAGCCTCAGTGAGAGGGGTAAAAGGAGTAGCTGAAAATTTGTCATTGTTTTTGTCACAGTTTTGCTGCCAAAGCAAGTACACTGCACCCTAAAATGTAACACTTCTCATGAAAATAAATTCCTTTGACTACAGCCTTTATAGAGAGGAACAGATTCACCTTACCAGCTCTTCCTTGCAAGGATCCAGAAGGCTCATGTGCTCTCCTGTACACTTCCTACCACACTGTACACACACTGGATGAGCCAATCCAGTTTTGCAAGATGTATTGCTTAATTAATAACTTTGATGTTGGCAATTAAGGTGTGTTTGAAAGAAGATAATGAATATTTTTTCACATGAAAGCACCACCTTTTTAGTCTAGCAAACCTCTATGCAAACTATAATTGATAGTTTGGTTTAATGTGGAATATTCCTGCTGCAATTACAGGGTTTTATTGCTCTATGTTACTGCACTTTGCACAAAAAATATTTTCATTATCATAAATTCCTTTGCTAGCAGCCTGCTTAGGGTGGGTATGGAGATGAGCACCAGCTTCTCCAGTGCTGGAAAATCTCTGCTTATTCCTTGTCTTATGGCAAGGGAGGAGCTCTCCTAGGAGATGGTTGTGCCTGGCTCACAACAAACCTGTGAGGAACCCTAGGATCTGCAAGGGTACCACCCAGCTGCCCACTCCAAGGCACTGCAGATCTGTTTGCACCTTCAACAAACACTAAAGCAGATTTTTCTGTGGCAAAGAAGGAGAAACTGAAGCGTAGTGTACATGATTTATCATGAGTCACTGGTGTTTTCTGGAGGAGCTGAAGTTCAAACCCTCCCAAAAGTGCCTTCAGACCACACTTTGCTCCCAGGACCCCCAAGGAGCTACAGACTGTCTGGAAGATGAGGAGAGGCAGTGCTCACTAGGATGCTGTTCAGCCTGCCCTGACTCTATCCTGCAGGCAAAGGAAGATTTCAGCTCCAGAGTATCAACAGCTATTCCCTGGACTGGAAATGCTAACTGAAACAGGTTTTTCAGCTCACTGCCAGATCAGCTTCTGCCTCTGCTCCAGGAGCAAGTCTGCAAGGAATTAGAGCAGCACTGGCTTCCTCCATAGCCAAAGGAAGACATCCTGGGGGCAGTACCAGCTTCCTCTGCACCCAAGGAGACATCCTGGGATACCATACCCCTTGGCTGGCTCACAGCTCTCTGAAAGCATCATTAAATCTTCTGCAGTAGCCCAAGATACACCACAATCTACTGTTCATGGCACAAGACATCTTCCCCATCCCTTGGAAAATCACCATTTCTCAGACCAAAACTACACAGCACCTTCACTGCCTGGCTGTCCCACAGCTGCCACACGGTGCCAGAACAGATTCCTGTTTTATTCATGGTTCCTACCTGTAAAATGGGAAAGCAGTTCTGCAGGACAGCAGGCAATCTAGAAACTCATCTAGGGTCACTGACTATAATCCCTAGACCTGCTTTCCAAGGGGTAGTCTTGTAATGGCAAGCCACACGTTCCCACTGTGTCACAGGATAGGGTCAACATGATCCCCACCACAGTCATTTGGCAGCACCTCTTCTGAGACCACTTGTGATCTCCTACCATGTCCTCTGCTAAGATCAAGTCACTGTTAACTGGAAAAGGCCTTGCTCACATTCCATACAAGTTATGTATCTGCTCTCACAAGAGAAGACATTTACTTAAACTGAAGAGGAGAAAATACAAGAGTTTGGAGAGTCTCAGGTCTTCAATACAGCACCATTTTTTCCAGAGCTCTTTCTGTACCACCACCAAGCCCCATTCTTGAGCTAAAGCTCTTACCTGCCCTCTCTGCATGCCCAGCACTGTACATTCACCACCTCCCTGGCTTAGAAATGGGATTTACCAATCAAGAATTGCAGGCTATGCTTTAATCCAGAAAGCAAAAAACACGGGAACCAGGGTTTCTCAGCATGGAGTTTACACCAAGTTACTTTAGTACCAGAGAGGGCTCCATGAAGAAGCAGAGCCTGTGCTCCAGCTGCAATTTGCCAGCCAGCCAGGTCTAGGAGCAGCAGGAAGGCTGGTACAGCCAGCACAGCTTCTGCAGGACCATCCCAAACCAGGCTGAGGAAGCAAAGTGCTTGCTAGGGCAGACACTGACAGAGCCCCATATTAACTTGCCCACTCTAAGCAGTATGAAGGTGCTTGAACACGAGGTGCAAAAAGCTGCTAAACAATTCAGACAGACCTGCTCTGAAATAAGTCTTAAATGCCAAACTTCACTTTATTAGCACTTAAATAATTTTTATGCTATCTATAGTTGCAGCTCTAAGTGTAGGTACAGCAGAGCAACCCTGCAGAGTTGCATTTTAAGACACTCCTTAACTAGAAGCAATTTGCATCAAGCTGTGTAAGGTGCTGCTTCTTACTGAGAACAGAGAGGTAATTTGCACTTTCCCCCTCCTTGGACTGTTTAATTTCCTAGGAGGTTAAGAGGCTCTCTTGGCCATTAATATAATGATCCCACTATGTCTGCAGAATTTCTGTAGACTCTGATCATCAGCACAGCTGTGCCAGCAGTACAAGTTTCCACCCTTCTGTCCCAAACCTCTGCCTCTGCTCTGAACACACAGAATCTTTATTAATTAAATAATCTCCTGGTGCTCCTGATGGAGAATAAACCCATTGTCCAGATGCCAAAGCAACCTGCACTGCTTCTATGATCTAAACCTTTGCTGCCTGCACTGAAGAGAGACTAGATCAGGAGAAGTGATGGGTCCACATGTCCATGGCACATCTGCATGTCCTGGGAAGGAAGGTTTCTTTCCCAGTTCTCCTTTCCATGTTACCCTTGCTGCAGCAGCAGCCTCACTACAATTTTTCCACTGTGAATTGGGCCCTAATTACTGAACAGTTTGTGAACAACTGCCCTTAAAATGTTAACAGCTGAAACGATGATAACAATAATTCTGTTTGCAGTTATAATGGCCCCTCATTAGAGCCGCTTAATTAAATATTTTCCAAAACTACCCCAGAAAAAGTCTGTGCTTTCGAGTGTGAAAGCAGAATCCAAAGCAGCCGCAAGGAAATGGTGGCTTTTTCCACTTGAAGTATTTCCTACAGCCAACCACAAGGAGTGACCTCACACACGTCCCCAGCACGGCAGAATTTACCATCATTAATCCCTTCATTCAGTAGGAAAAGATGCTGCAGGTCTTCGTGAGCACATTCCCCTGTGAGCACTGTGCCAGAAATTAGAAACACTTTAATCTTTTACACTTATTTAGCCTTTATGTTATCTCTCTGCCCTGTTCACCAAGTGCCTTTGCTGGATAAAGCAATCATTTCCTATTCTCCCACAACCAAGTCAAAAGGAACAAATGTGCTTCCTTCAACATAAGCACAGCAGGCTAAGGGGGAATTTCCTCTTATACAAAAATGTTTATGGCATCAGTGATGCCATGGCACGTGCTGACCCCCCTTCCCAGCCCACCCCTCATCCTGCACATACCTTTGCAGAGCCACCTTTAATCCTCTTAACCAGGCACCAACAATTAAGTCCTCACACTACCTTCCACCCCATGCAAATGAGACTAAATAGATTGAATGCAACACACTACTGGTTGTTACCTAATTAACATTTAATGGCAAGCCACAACTGGTTGACTCCAACACGAGCAGCTGTTTAGGAGCAGAGAGCTGCCCTAGAAAAGCAAACACACACTCATGATCTTGCCATTCATTCCTACAGTCTTTTGAGTCCCACTGGTGAAAATCAGACAGTTCTTGCCATTTAACACCTCTAAAAATGCTGTTTAGCAATGCACCTTACAGCTTACACTGACTTCTGTCAAGTGTAGAAAAGATCCAGATTATTTTTTCATACTTGTTCTCAAGCATCTGCTGACAGGGCTGGACAGGTCTTTAGTGTGCCCCAGCAGATGTGCAGACACTATCACATGGATTTAACATTACAGGATCAATGCAGTTGGCAGTTTACCCAGACCACATAGAACAGCTGTGCCTCCCAGACAGGAGTGTTCTGGCAAACACTGCTGGCACAAGACTTCACCTTAGTCCTCCTGTAGTAAAAACCAGGTTCAGGGAGCTGGCAGACTAGAGGATGACACATACACTATTTTTTTCTTCTTTTATTGGTGCACTGACTCATGCCAGGGCATGCAATAAGCTGGGGACATGGCTTAACAGAAGGACACAGTGGGAGTCTATGGAGAACTAATACTGCTTGGACTGCCCAGGAGAGAGCTGCACAGGTTGCAGGGAGGGGAAATATGCATTATCTCACTCAACTGTGGGACACGACTGTTGGATACTTGCATTCTAAATTAATTTCCAAATCTGCACAATATAAGGAGGCAAACTCAGAGTAAAAACTGCCCAGGCTGGCTCTAGGAGCATTACATCTTCAGCAGCTCACAGCTGCTCTTGTATTAATTCACCCTGCTGTTCCTTTTTGGGGTGAACTCAATCCCAAATGTTCTAGTACTCGTGGCAAACAAGGTAGGTGTCCTTCTTCATCACTGCAGTTGCCAGAATCACAATGTCTTCCTGGGCAATCAATGATGTTCCCTGTTCTCCCAGGCACCCACCCTTGCTTCCATTCAGTTCTCCACAAAGCTGTTGTTATAATCCATGCCTGTGAATGAATGCTTTCCAAAGTGCTATAGATAGCAGCAGGGTTAAAGCACCCATTGAATCCTTGCATAGGCACATGAAGGCTCTGTGCAAATCATAAACCCTGAAGGGGATTAGAATTTTGCAGTCTGACTCAAAGCAAGTTTTGGATTTGATTGCTCATTGCACAAAGGTCCATCCTGCTCTGCTGATTTGAGTAAAAAAACAAAACAACCAAAAACAGACTAGCTTGGACAGGTCTGAATTTTTATTTCTTCTCCAAATACAACTTCAAAATGCTTTCTGCCACCTACGTAAGAAAAAAATAATTAAACTTTTCAAAAGCCAAAGTGTCTCATCCTGAATTCAAATTAAAGCTATTTTAATACTCAAAAATTGTCAAAGCTCCAACATTAACTACCCTTAAAGCACAAAATCACCTGGTTGGGAATGAAAATAGAAAAGACATTCAGCAAGGGCCAAGAGGTCACAACCAGCACCTCCACCATGATTTTATTTCAGCAAGATTTACATTGAAAGAATTTACTGAAACCAGTAATAGCTTCCTGAAGTACAAGCAAGAAACAGTGCCATGAGCCAGAAAACCAAAAGTGAAGATGCTAAGAAAAAAAAAAGTCCCTATAAAAGGAGAGAAAGCAGCTGGGACAGGGATGCAGAAGGATTTTCCAGCTAGCCCAGCATCAAGAACAGTCCAAGCCAAGTGCACTCAGATATGTGCAATGCACAACACAAAACCCACAGGGATGGGAAGGGGTCCTAGAAGTCTGAGACAGCCCCTATTAACACCTCCCCCTGAATTTGGGCCACAAGCACATGCAGGAGCACTAACCAGATCTGAGCAGTGCTGCTTTTCCTGCAAACTGTCAGGCAAACATCTGTCAGAACTTCTCAGTTGTTTAATCACATAAAATGTTTCCTCTTCAGTTTTGGCACCTTATAGTGAAATAGTGCATCATGCCTCTGGATCCTGCTCTATCACTGCAATGCAAAAGAAAAGCTGTTTATAAATAAAGGAGGCACAGTTGGAGCCTGATACTAGATCTTCATGGGCTTGCTAGAAGCCAAACATACGTGCAGCAATAATTGCAAGTAATAATGCAATAATTAATAATAATTGAAAGTAAAGAGTGAGCCTGTGTATGGTCCAGGGAAAGAAGCCCTGAGCACTTCTGCACTGTGCTTTAATCTCCTCAAACATTATCTTTCTTCCAAACTGAGAGTGATGAATGACCACCTTCCTCTGCTCAGCCACCTTGGAACTGCTGCAACTGCTGTCTGTTGTTTACTGTTTCTGGCCCACTAAATGTCAGTTTTTTCAAAACTTCACTTATTCACTATTGATCTTAACATTAGCAAAACAAAAAAGATGCAGGAAGAAGGGAGAAATGCATCTTCTCAAATTACTGCTGCAGCTCTTCACCTGCAACTCAAGAATATTCCTTTGATAGATTATATATATTCAAGATACTAAAAAGTACTCATTTTATGGATGTGTCACTGGGTAGCAGTGAGCATCTTCCCTTCTCCTACAACTCCTTATGCAGATTTTCAGCTAGGAACCACAGAAAAGCTCAGTCTCAATAGCACTGGTAAAGGAAACAGCAGAAACACAACATGAAGTGGTTTCACTAACACACCATCAAGTCCTTCCAGAAGCCACTGCCTCTGAAATGAGCAAAGTTCAACGGGAGGTTGAAAGCAGGATGCAGGGAGGAAGAGCTGGTTACAACCAGAGAGGTTGATTTGCTTTCCCAAGGAGCATCTCTCTACTAAAGGCTCCTTCTCCTAATGCCCGCCCACTCCAGCTGCAGCCACAGCCACCAGAAATTAGCTCCAAAATAACTGCAAAGCAAATTGATTACAATAGCATCTTCTTCCTCCCTTATTAAGCCCCACTAAAACTCAGCAAATCAGTGGGACAGAGAAAGCAGAAGACTGACAATGAGTCAAATTATCCTCATTGTTTAATGTTTGCCTTTCTTCCAGCTTTTTGGCCAAGCCCCCTGCGTCCTCAGCAGCAGCAGATGGATTTTTGTGGTTTTTGCAACAGAGCACATTAGTTCTCCAGGTCCATCCCCAGAAATGCAAAGCACCAAGGAGCAGTGGTGCACCCAGGGTGCTAAGCCCACACACCTGCAGCTCCCAGCCCTCCTCTCCTCATCCTCTTGCTCTCCACTGGGTCAATCCCCTCAGACTGCAGAGAGGTTTTTCTCTCCCAGGCTCGGATGCACTTGTCTCTCTTCCCTTCATCTCTGCACTCATCGAACAAACTTTTAACAAACCACTTGAGATCCACACAGCCAGGCTGTAGCTAAGGTTTGCTGATTCTTTCTGCATAAGATTCAAAGAACAGCTTTTCCTACCCAGCCACACACAGCAGCTCCCACCTAGAGACCACTCATCTCACAACTCAATTACAGCCATTCCTTGCCCTTGACAAAGGCATCCTGCCCTGCTGATAGCCACTCAGAAAGTTGGGAGAAAAGTCCTTCTGTTAGACAGCAACTTCAGCTGTGCCTCCATCCCTGCTTCTCCACCACAACAGGGCCCTCCCACCCTTTTCTGACTGTCTGATCCTGCTGGAAGAGTTGATTCCCACCTCCAAGCTGCCCATAGCACCCATATGCCAAGCAAAACCTCTGAGCTTTTTCCCATAGCAAGCTCCTGCATAAAGTTAAAGGAAAGAATCCAGAAAGCAGATCCTCTCCTCACACAAAAAAACCCCACTTTTAAGAGTGCTTTGAGATGTCTACAACAATCTCCATCACCCAGCCCCTTCAGATGTTTGCTGATGGTGCAAACAGACACGGATTCCCTGGGCCCTCCTGTGCCAACTGACATCTCTTTGGAGGTGGGACCATCACACAGCTTGGAGCAGCTCCAGGTACTCTGGCAAAAGCAACAGGAAGAGCCACTGGATCCCCAGCCTGGGCTGCTTTTTAACACTTAAAAAGAGACCACTTGAAAAAATATGCATTGCCAGGGGACTCTGCCAGACAATCTGGTCTGGAGATGAGCACTACTTTATACACATCCCACTCCTTCTTCCAAAACAGGACCCTTGTGCATTCTCCACTGCAGAGGGTTTCTGTAGACTGTGAGGGGAAGGAGAGACACTCACACCCTGCACTGCCCAAGAACAGCTCAAACCACTCAAGTTTTGCTATTTCATTAGAGTTCTGGCAAAACTACTTAGGAGCAATTCATAGCCTTCTTCAACCAAGGATCCTAGAATAATTTGCAGTCCTAAAACACTGCACTACTTGCTTATATTACCACACATGAACTCATGTAAGTCAGTGAGGATACCAAAGGGCTGTAAGTCAGTGTATTTCTTCCCTTCTCCTCCAAGTCCATCTGCTGCAGGCAAACACTGGCATGGAAATGTGGAAGTCCCCAGGCTGGCAGCTTGCTGGGGATGTGGCTGGTCAACCCCATTCAACAGCAGTGACTGAGCACGAGCCGTTGGACAGTGTGAACAGCAGTGGCTGCATCAGCCCATGGGTCTGCTTAATCAACAGCCTGCTTAATTACAGCAAAAAGGCTCGTTTATTATTCCCTCTGCAAACGTAACCTTTCCACTTTTGTCAGTTTTTTACCTTAAAACATTAGTACAGCTGGGTTAACATCCATGAAGAATAGGCAGTTAGCTTGATGGATGAGATTAGCTAACAAGCTGGAACAGGTTTTATGTTTGACTATCAGCTGATCTGGACTCATTAAGTCATTTACCTGGTCTCTGCCACAAGACACTCATTACCTCACTGCCTACAATTCCTTGGAATTCCTTTTACTTTATTTATTTTTAAGTTGTACTTGAAGCACCCCTTATTATTTGTGGTCTGGCAGATGCTGTAATACTAACCTATTAATGTTAGTGAAAGAAATACAGCAGGCACAATAATTATCTGCCCCTATGTGCACTGAAATAAAAAGTGAGTGGGTTACCTTAAGCCTGAATGACTGTTTTAACTCTAAATTTGAAAATAGAATTTGATGGTGCATGATTAAACCTCAAACTCTGCAGTGAGGCAGGCATTACTGGTGAAAGAGCATGCTAACTTTATAACAGCAGGAAGTTTATGAAATATTCCTTTAAAAAAAAATAATTCAAGAAAACAAAAAAAAAACCACTCACTGTAAAATACTATTTTGCTCTCCTTCTACAAATCTTTATGATTTACTTTTGAGTCAATAACTCTAAAATTAACAAGATGAAATTATGTTTTGACAAGTTCCAGTGCTGATGAACTGATTTTCAAATCATGAATCCAGCTTCACCTCATTTTTCCACCACAGCTGACAGTCGACAAGTGAATCACTCATTCCTTCTGGCCTTTGTGTATTTTATCAAATGCTACAGGGAACAACAAACTTAAATTCCCTTAAGTAATTTTACACAATGCCAAGCTTAATGTTCTTTCACACTTCAATAAAATTAAGTTCTATAGGAAAGAAAACACATCTAGCCAAGCTCAACCATTTTGACCGTAAGCTGCCAACAGGTCAACCTGCCCAAAACAAATTACTATCCATAATCCTGCCACTCAGCATACATATATATATATATAATATACCACTGGGTAAGCTTTCCACCATTCCTTGGCAGTGTAGAAGGTTGTCTTCTGCATAAAGCTTGGGTTCAACCTTACCCAACAGATGGGTGTGAGAGTTACACTTAGGATAAAGGAATTATTTGTCCCTAGAGCCAAGGAGCCAAAGCAATCACAATACTACCAGATGACAGGCACGTGTTCAAAGCTTAGTGGAGCACACACAGAGGAGCTCTGCACTTCTGAAAGTGGTCTGAGGAGGCAGATCCAAGACTCTGAGGGGAGAAAAAACAAGGATTATATCTAGGTTGAATGAGAATTAGAACAGGTGAGCAAGGAAACTGTTCCCCCTGGTCAGTTCTCTCCTTTGTGGAGGGAAGGACACATCAGCCTTCCTTCCTCCATCACCTCCTCAGCCAAAAAGCTCAAAGGACCCCAGAGTTTGGGTAACTGGTGAAAAAGGAAGCAATTCCCTTTGGACAGAAGTCAGACATCTGCATCTTCTGGTTCTCACAGTAAACCTGAGGATGTCAGGATGCTGCCAAACTCCTTCCACACAACAAAACTCATGGGAAGAAAAACACATACAAGTGTTGGTGGCTGTAATGAACAAGAGGTAAACTCTTGTATAACTCTACCAAAATCAATGGGCTTGTAGAAGAGAACATGATCCCTGTGTAATACAGCAAATCTATAAAACCTCCTGTTTTGTGTACAAACTGGATGTTTTCAAACCCTTTAAAGTGTTCAAACCCCAGCAGGCAAGGTACTATCCCAGCCCTGCTTAAGTCAGCAATACCAGCAAGCTCCACTGGCTCCTACACCCCACAAGGACACCATCCAAGGTCAGGCAGTGTGTGAGCTTGAAGGTCGCTTCCTTCTCCTCCCCAAAATTTAGCATCTCCTCCCCCTGTACCTCTCCCAGGAACAGCACCTACCAGAACCATTCAAGAGTCAGAGGCTGCTCTCTGTGCAGCTGCAAACATTTTATTTATTCTGAAAATTCAACCAACACAGCTGTGCAATCTGAAACATGACTCAGTAGAGTTAGTGTCTTACTGCAGGCAATCACATTTATTATAATAAATAACTATAAATAAATAATGAGATTGCTTAGCAGGGACATGGCTAACCTGTCTAGACAATTGCAAAGGTGACGTACTCTGCACTGGAATGTCCTCTAGATTTCTACAGTAAGTCTTAATGTTTTAATATTTTTATTTTATTTAAGTAGGGCAATGATTGCTTATTTAAAAATACCAAAGCCTGCTCCTCAGCACTGTCAGCATATACCTAACAAGTTTAGCTGATAACACCTTGCTCTCTAGCAAGCCTTTAACCATAGCAGACCCTTAGAAAGATCAGTCTAACACTCCAGCATGTAGAATTTGCTGCCATATAAAACAAATTCTCCTATTTGGAGCAGCAAGTGATACCACCCCATTAACACCCTACCCACAGCTCAGCAGCACCCTGAGACCATCAACTGGACCTCACAGTGGGGCTGAGTGGAGGGGAAAACCTCTCTTCCCCTTCCCTGGCGTTTCACTGCCTGCTTAATGGAGAAAAAGCAATGGCCAAACTAATAGCTAAAACATGTGACCTTAATTAATTAGCAGAACTAGTGGAAAATGCCAGCTCTGCATTGTCACTGCTGCTTTCAAGGACCCTGAGCCTGCGTCAGCAGAACACTGAACACTGACGCTGGGCCCATTAACGTTTGCTCCAGGGTGAGGACAGATGATGCAAGGGTGGCTTTAGCAACCTGGTACAAGACAGGCAAGCTCTGAGAGAAAGCAGTCACCTCCTGTAAATCGTTTTGTGCTGAAGGTCTTTGCTCTCCCTTAAGTGCTTCTAAAACACCCGGGATGGGTTCTAGGACAAACCCACCAAGAACAAAGCTCCGGGTCACTGGAAGGGATTGGGAGAGCAAGCAGATGGCCAGCAACCAGCAACATCATTCACTTCTGTTGTATCATGAAATATTTCCTCACTTCTTCCTGTCTCCTAGCTGCCTCCTGTCATCCATGAACTGCATCCATTTAGGTTACAAGACCCATTTAGCACGTTGTGGGGAACAGCTGGAAAAGCAAACAAAAAAAACCACACCACCACCAAAAATCCCAGACCAGCTCTTTCCTTAGTAACTCCAAAATCAGGCAGGTGCAGGAAGCAGTACTCCTCTGGGAATAACACAAAAAAAAAAAAACAAAAACCCCAACCTTTTTGCACAGAAACATCCCTTGCCCCCAAAGAGGCCTGCAGCTCCAGCCAACTGCAGTAATCAGCTTTATCAATACCAGGCACCACTCTTCAGGAAAAGATCTCCCATTGTCCCTTAAGACACTTGCCCTTGGAGGAAAATCCAGTTTCTAGAAGCCTGCAAGCAGCAGCTCTGCTGATATTTGCAGCATGGCCACAAGGAGTGTGATCAATGCTTAGGCACACATCTGGCCTGCAGGACAGATGTGAGTTCACACGGGCACTGTTTAGTCAGCCAGGTTCTAACATTTGCTGAAAATCTTGTGCATCACAGCTATGAAAAAAACACAGTCACAGCTGTTCGTTGGAACTTCCATTTTTATTATCCATGGGTTATATTAGGGAATGAAATAGCTCTTAGATTAGCAACTACATTTATCA
>JAOEGS010021834.1:0-12469 GCA_025447755.1 Corythornis vintsioides | reverse complement strand
GGAATGTCTCCAGAGCAGGAGACTCCACAACCTCCCCGGGCAGCCCCTGCCAGGCTCTGGCACCCTCACTGGGAAAAAGTTTTTCCATGTGTTTCCCCTAAACCTTTGCACCTGGGAGGTTTTTCTCAAGCAGGACACAAACGTATTCCCAGCAACCTTCTCTGAACCCACAAGAAAAAAAAAACTAAACAAAAAAACCACACCAACTAAACAAAACCATACCTCAGAAGCACTTGGGATCTCTCCAGGAAATAGCTTTCCCACAGGCTAAAGGAAATGCTCTCCTCTCAGCTACCCTGAAAAAGCAATTCTCAAAAGCAGCTTCTCTGGCTTTGTCCAAGGCAACATTATAGGGGGCTTAAAACAGTTGCTTTACTCTGAGCACAAGGAAGCTGGAAGAAAATAATCAGTTGCAGAGAGTGCTTTACTCAATTTGGGCATTTGCTGAAGGATCCCACAGTTCAAAGAGCAGTCTGAATGAGCAGATTCCCACTGCTGGGAGCCTTGCAATGTTTTAATTTATCCAGCACAAAATGGAGTAAAGGAAGAACTGATCTTCCAGCTACTTGGACCTCTAAGAACATCAAAACTTCCTAGTCCTTTTGATTATGGGAAATTAGGAGCATTTGCTACAAGGATCTCATGAAAGGCATAGACTTCTTCACGCTCTTATGGAGATGTGCAAATTCATTTAATGCTGCAAGATAATCTCCCTCATAGCTGCACATGTTTAGTTGTATCATATCAGAAGTTTGGCTCCTTCAGAGTTGGGTAAGCAGCTGAGAACTAAGTAGTAACATGATTTGAGTCTCAGCCCTAATGGATCTTATGATTTATAGTTCTGAAAGACTAATAATTTTTTTCAAGACTAAATAAACAGAGATTTCACTCAAAGCTGTATAGAAGCAGTATCTTAAATGGTTTCTGTCTAAAAAGCATGAGCCACTGAGGAAGAAGGCTAGAATCAAAGAAGAGTTGGGGAAAATCTGGTCCTAATTGCCACTCATTCAAAAAACATTTTGTTATACATATATACACACTCCTCACCTAGAGATAAGGGAGAGGATGGAACCAACAACAGTGAGTTAAGTGTTTACCAATAGACTATTTCAACAAAAACCACCCCACTGGATGTTAAACACAGGTCCCACCCAACGAAAACATATTAAAGGAATTATACATTCACTGTTTACATCAGCAATACAAACTTCAACGCAAAAAGAAGTAGATTGCTTTGGCTTTTTAGTCTCACATTAGCAAATGAAATTCTCGTTCATTAATTTTACAGAGTGTTCACAGTAGAAATTAAATCATTTCTTCATGTCTGTTTAAGAAAAACTTTACTGTGTTAATTATTCATAAATACCAAAGTCTGCTACTTATTACTCATCACAAACGTGATTCATTTCAATAACGCCTGAATAATTTGGTGCTACCCTATTAGTCCCAGAACACACTGTACAATTGCCAGCATCAGCAAATCAATCACAAACAATCATCTGCACTCGCTCTCTGGTGCCAGCTGCCGAGGAAGAAGAAGAGGAGGAGGAAGGCAGGAGCACTGCCTCCCCACCCCAATCACACCCTCTCAGAGGGAAACACTGTTGAGCATCTCCTTTCCAGACTGGCTTTTCTTCCAGCAGACAGGGCTCGGGTGAGCGCCCCAGCCCCAAACTGGGAGCAGGAAACTGGGGGCGAAGGCAGCGGCCGGGGATGCTCCGTCGCTTCTCCTGCCTGCACCTTTGCATCTGGGCAGGCAGCTGCCTGCACTGGGAAGCGGCCAATTGAGCAGGGGAGGGGATATTAATCCTCACAAGTATGCCAGAAGTCTACAAGGGTAATTCCAAACCAGGCCGAGAGTCACGAGGGCTGCTGGGCCACAGGAATCCCCGCAGAGCGGAACAAAGCCCGGGCGCCATTTCTGGGGCTAAGTGGTTAAATGAGGAATTACCCGGAGTTTTGTGCAGCAGGGACACAGCTAGTCCAGCACTGGCACTGCCAGAGGGGAGTTACAGGGAGGGGAAAGGGGGGACTGGAAAGTTACTATCAGAAAATATGCTCGAGTCTGCTGGAGTTACAGATTTTTGTACTGTTTCCTCAGTCATTTTAACAAAACAAGTATGGCCACATTTAAAACAAACAAACAAACGCAGCACCAAAAAACACCAAAAAAAAGCCCCAAACAAACAAACACACCCCCTCCTCAAAAAAAAAAAACAAAAAAAAAACAAAAAAAAAACAAAAAAACAAAAAAAAAACCCAACCAAAACCACAAACCAAACTTTTAAAAAGGCTTAAATTTGCACCAAATTACAAATACTTTTTTCTTTTTTTTCCCCCCCCCAGTAGTCAAGTCAGGAAGCCATCAGCGCCTTAGCCACAATCCTTTCCTCCTCACACTCAGCAGTGCTTGCAGGGGGCAGACAGGGCACACAGCCAGCCCCCCCACTGGGTGCTGGCCATGGTGGGTTCCAGCCCCACGGTCCTGCCCTTGGCACAGCTTCCCGACCCATCCGGAACCTGGCAACACTTCCCAAGACCCGTGTCCTCACAGAAAGTTCCATTCCTGCATCCCATTTTCAGTCACATATTAATTATTTTGCTTTCTAGCAAGTTAGGTGAGCGAATTTGGGCTGATGTGGTACAGAAATGCTGCCTTTATTATTACAGTTGTGGAGAAAGTAAATTAATGCAAAGGATTGCACACAGAGGCCTAATCCAGTGGAGGTAAATCAATGCATTGCACATTTAAATTGCTCTGCTTTCCTTCAGAAAAGTACATTGAAGTGATTCATTAGGCACTGAACTGTTCACAAAAAAAACAGACCAATTCTCTTAGGCATGCCAGTGCATCTCTGCTAGTTAAATTTAAAAAGCAATCAGATCTACTAATAAGTCATTTTTGCCGACATTTACATCAGTAGAGAACATGATTCCTGACAATTCAGATTAAATAAATGAGGGACAAATTAATCTCAGCTAATATGCCTCAGAACTAATGCTCAACTTGTTAAATTTGAAAATCTATCTTCTGAGAAAAATAAATAACATACTGGTGACGTCCAACTTCCAAGCCTATCTGATAACCTTTATTAAAGGTTATAAACTTATGAAGAGAGATCACAAGGCACAATATGTGTCTATTTTAATACAGTTGAAGCATGTATTTATAGTTTCATTTTAATATTTATAAATTCCCAGGGAAGAAAAAAAAAAAAGCAGAAAGGCACCTTTTCAAGAAAATAGTCATGTCTTAGTTCAACAGCACCATGTCACAGTGCTCACATTCCCACTCTATTCCTTAGAGAGTACCAACTTAGATAATAAATGGAATTAACAGTGCAAGGAATAATGCCTGTGCCTTGCCTCATTTCTTGCTCTACTGCAGTCACGGGGGTTTATTTTTGCAACAATTAACATCTTCTCTCTACCCACCAAAAAATAAAAATCTCCAGATTTAAAATAAAAAGCAGTGGGAAACATACACTTCTAAATAACTAAAATTCAATTTTCACTTCAATGAAGATTTAGAGAAGAACTGAAGAGACCTAATATGGAAAATTATTTTTTTAATCCTTTTAAGATGTCCTTTAAGAAGTCCAACGCTTTATCTGCAAAACCAGCAATATCAATTTAGAAAGCTTTACAAGTCCTATACTCCAAATTCAAAAACCCAGGAACTTCGGTTTATAACCAGGACTTTCAAGATCAGGCACTGTAATGGGATTAGGTGAAAAAAGCACTTGTACTTTGGAAAAGAATCCCCTACCCCTCCTCTCAAAGCCCCTTTTTTTTGCTCTGCAGGCTGTCCCACTGCTTCCAACACCCCGACAGCAGCTTTGGTGCTGCCAGGTGCCAGGCAGGGAAATTCAGCTGCCGCAGACACACGTTTGCAGGTGGTGAGGGACCAGTCACCGCATCTCTCATCCCGCAGCCGCAGCAGCCACCAGGCTGAAACCAGCAGGGTCATTAGGAAATCCCGCTGACAAATGAAGCAGCACGGAGCTGCCTGGGCCTGGCAGCATCGCTGCTAATGCCCTGTTACTTTCTTGGGTTGTTTGGTTTTTTTTCCTCCCCCCTCCTTTATAATTGTTGCCGAGTTTTTCCCAGGGAGTTTCAGTGATGTGCATTTCAAGGGCAGGCAGACACCCTCCTGGTGTTCTGGCCAGCACCCAAGTTACAGCAGGTCACCCCATCTGCTCACTCACAGCCTCCAGCTCAGCCATGCTGGTCCCCTTCTCTCCTGAGCATCTCCTCCCAGTCCCCAGGTTTTGCTGGTCCCCTTCTCTCCCCAAGCATCTCCTCCCAGTCCCCAGGCTTTGCTGGTCCCCTTCTCTCCCTGAGCATCTCCTCCCAGTCCCCAGGCTTTGCTGCCCCCAAAGTGGCCATGCTGGAAGACCCCACCCTTGAGAGTGGGCTCAGCTCCACCAGCACTTAGAGCTTTTGAGTTGTCTACTTCCAGCCAAAGCCTTTCTTATCCACTCCAAGCCCTGAGGCACTGTGGGGCTGTACAGCACCTCTTCTGCCTGCTGGGGTTTAGTGCCAATTTATGGGGCTTAATTATTCTGCAAATTCCACCACTACAAATGACACAAGGGAGCTCATCCCTTGCAGAGCTGTGTGTCACCTTTGCTGCTTCAACAGCAGTTATTGAGTAGGCCTCTTCCTAAGAGGTCAATGTCCCCAAGTGTTCTGCCAGTGGTCCAGCTTGCAGGGAGTTGGGCATGCGTGGTGGACCACAGAGCAGATGAGATTTGCAGATGCAAATCCCACCACATTCTCCAACAGCATGAGTATTAATCCGTTGAGCCAATGGAGCCACACAAAGTAAACACTTCCAGTTTCCTGGGAAGTGTTTTAATGAAAATCCACCGAAAAGATGTATTAAGACTTAACTTGGAAGAGTTTAACTAACCTTACAAGAATGCCCATGCATCACCAAGGGCTTCTGTTGCACATCCCAGCAACATGGTGCCAGCAACAGGCCTCCCAAAAGCCAGTAGGTACCATCCCTGGTCCTGGTCCAATAAGCTTGTACTAGCAGTGTAAAATTTCTCCCAGTCTCAGACTTTCTGGCTCCAGAGGCAGTTATGCAAACTCATTCTCCTCTCAATGGAGAGCATTCTTTTCCTTTAATGCTAGCCAGGAGGGACACCAAATACAATCCAACTTTAACCTACAGCCACGTCTCTCACCCAACGAGGGTACAAAGCCATGACACCACTTAAGAACGTAGGTATCTGTATTTGCTCCCATGTCTCATTACATTTTCCAGTCTAACCCCAAGGCCTTTTCTTTCTTGCAATGGAGCCATTGGATTTATTGCTATGGACAAGTTCAGTAAATACTTCACATAATAATTAGCCAGAGCCGAGTGAAATCTCAGTTCTGTGATGCTCTCACGCACAGTTACTTTGGATGCTGCCTCCACTCAGTGTGCCAAAAGCTTTGAGGCTTCCACAATCAATCAAGTGACCCAGGTCAGTCACTCATGACTAGGAAAAGGCACTTTTCTCCTTTCTCACCAACGATGCCAAGCAGCTGAGACACCCCCCTTCTCTCTGCAACCAGCCTAGTCCACCAACCTCCCTAGCAGCAAATCCAGAGCACACAAAGCACCAGCTGTGACTTCACCTTCCCCATCCCTCACCCAGGATTTCTAGATGCTGCAACAATGAGCAGCACTGGTAGAAAACAGACAGCAGAAGAGGGCACATACAGAACACCCACCCTAAGGGGATCCAGAAGTGAAAAAAAATAATTTCTCTCCCCACACTCTAAAGGATTCATGATCCTTTAGAGCAAGAAGGGATCAAAGGAGATGAGAGATTAATTTATCTACTTCATATTAAGGAGCATAGGCCACCACTACAGAGCAACACAAATTTTGGGAAGGTATAGTCTCAGACAATAAACCACCATTGTATTAAAAAAAAAAAACCACAACAACAACAAAACACAAACAAAACCCAAAACAAAACGAGAAACCCCAGACCAAACAACATCATAACAGCCTTCCTGAGTATTTCTACTGCTCTAGTGCATGAATCTGGGAATTGCAGAGTTGAAGGGCAAAGAAAGAGGCAGATCATCGATGGAATTAAGGGCATAGGGTGGAGGATGAAGAACCTAGGTAACTGCAGTGCTCAGGTGCATACCCTCCAGGCTGAGCCCATCACATCCTCATACAGCGATCACCCCGAGCAGCAAGAGATCCACAGCATCCTCCAGACTAACAAAGGCAGAATTTTTAAACAAAAGAAAAGGCCCCTACAGAACAGCCCCACTAATCTGCAATCCGACAAGTAGGCTCTCCATGGTCCTCGAGGCAAACCTCTGTGAAAAGTAATCACACATGTGCAAGCTAAAAAGTTTTTTTGGAACACTGACCACCCATTTGGCTATTCCCAGAGAGAGCTACACAGCCCAAAGACAGGACATACAGATTGCATTTTGCAGCTGCCAAGCAGTTCAAATCACCCTTACAGTGGGTCTCACCTTTCTAAGTGGTAATATACATAAGTGGTGTATATATATGTGGTAAATAATGCAGGAACTGCCCATCTGGTCAAGCCAAAATTCACCTGATGAAACCATTCTCAAGTGAACCAAGTGGTCAACTGACCAAATCCTGCTCCCTGCCCTGACAGTGCCTCCCAAATGGACACTGCAATCCCCCAAGCCAGTCCCCACTATCTCAGGATCTGCACACCAGGACTGTGCTACTCCTACCCTCCCCACCAGCACTAACCCAGCACATTCCCCCCAAAAAACCTCACGCTGGTCCTGCTCAGAGCCAGCAAGGCTCCTCTGCCCAGACACCCACATCCCACACCTACTGCTGCTCTGAAAGAAGCTATTATCAGCCAAAAAAAGTGCTTAGATTAGTGTCTGTTACTGGCACTAGAAAGAGGTGCTAATTAACTCGTTGTCAGCTGAATGTTGCTAAATCGAGAATGCAAAATAAAATTAAATACAAGTTATTACAATGGCCAGGAAGACTTGAAGGAACTATTGTTCATTTAAGAACTTATCTTCCTGTATTTTTAAACATTTAGAAGTTGCAGCCCAAATAATTGCTTGTCAAGACATTACTTGGGAGAATAACTACAGCTATTAAGTAAGCTGTGTATAATGAGGTTATTAAAAATATACTATCATTTCAAAGCCTTTGAGAGAGACCTCTACCTAACTAAATCATCACAGCTTCATTTTCAACCCTCTCTCCTGGCATCAATCCCAAGTCATGAGCCCAGCAACCTCTCAGAAGCCAGCTATGATTACATATATGGTTTGCTGGACAAAAAACCATCACTCTGAACTCTCGGGCAGGTACAAAAACACACTTCAGTTTCAACTCAGAAAAAGCACGTTTTGTAATCCGACAGGAAAAACTAAACCACAAAAACAAACAGAACAAAACACAAACCCAAAAGGCACAGACAAAAACTCAGCCCTTGAAGCCTGGCTTACCCTTCTGCCTAAGGTGGTGGGCTCAGGACAAGGATTGTCCATGTTTTCAGGAGGACATGACTAAACCTGAGCACACACCGACCTGTGTCTAGGGGAGGAAGGGAATCCCTGCCCCACAGCTCTGCAGGCCAGACCCATCTCCAGGGGAAGGGAGAGATCACTGGAGGCTGTTCAGCAAAGGAGAGCACACGTTATGCAATTTCCATTTCTGCTGACAAAGAACATATTTATAGGACAGGTAAAATAAACTATGTAGCCTGTGAGGCTCGACAGCCTGAAATCAAGAAGATAATAGATCCAGAGGGCAAGGAATCGGTTCCTGATGTTTTGAAATAGGATGTCACAAAAATGAGGCAATTAAATTTTAAAGCGGTAAGGAAAACAAAAGAGCAGGAATCACAATAGCCAAGTCTCATAAAGAGCTGCTTCTTGGGTACAGGAAAATAATGACAATAACCATTTTTCTACTAGATGGCAGTGTAGTGTCACACTATATAAAAGGAATTCTAGAAAGAAATTGCTTTCTATTTCAAGTGAATCTGTGCTTAGACTTGACTTCAGATAGCATGATGTATAACAGCACACTCCTTGTGAGGGGACCTGGCATTAGTTTTAACAGTGCAAGAGGAGGAATACCCTAGCTTCTAGTTCCCCAGCAAAGCAATGTGGAAAACACCAAAACCCTGAGCTGTTCTGCTACACGGTAGAGCTGCGTGCCCACCCGTGGGCAAACTACTGGGTCTGTTACAACTAAACGTAGGCTGTGCTCAAATGGCTCCAGCAGCAGACGAAGCACCTCCTGCAGCCACCTGGGCTGTTCAAAGGCAGAGGCAGCTCTGAGGTACCCACCCAGCTCCGGCCAGGTGAGCTCTGCAACTTCAAAGGAAGACGCAGGGACGATGAGAGCAGCGTCACCAAAACTCAAAATGCAAACGCAAAATAAACAAGGTTAGGGCTGAAGGACAACGCAAATATTTACAGGTAATTCAGCCCCAAGACTAACCTTTACTTGGCAAGGCCGCCATCCGCATACGCTAAACTTCAGAAGGATCAGTGGCTCAGGAGCGCTCCTTAAACCAACCTCCATCCCTGGCGTGCCCAGGAGCTCCAGCCTATGCGCCCAGGGAGCTCAGTGTACCCAGGTGACTTGCCAGAGATGGAAAAGCTCTGCGGGCAGGCTGCGGGCAGCTGGAGGTCCCTGGCTCCAACGAGAGCCGTGGGAAAGCCGCGCTGGGGGTGCCCGAGCCGCGGGGCTGCCAGGGCCGCTTCGTGCGGCACCGGGCACCGAGTCCCTACGCTACGGCCCGGGCTCGGTAACTGCCGAGCTTTCGCCGCCAGCACTGAAACCACGACGGCCCCCGGGACACCACTGAAAGCGCTCAACTCGCAGCGGAGGGTGGGTCGGGTTTTGTTTGCCCAGGGCTCCCAGAGCCGTCTCTGCACCCCGGTTTTCAGCCTGCTCCGGGGCACGGTGCTCGGCACCGACCGAGCGCATCAACGCCCTGCCCTCACCGCAGCAGCAACCCCGCCACCACTGCGCCCGGCGGCGGCTCCGTCGCCCATCCCGCCGCCCCACCGCCCATCCCGCCGCCACCACCACAAGCCGGGAAGGGACCGGGGGGGCACAAAAGCTCCCCCGGGAAGGCCCGGAGACCCCCGCACAGCCTCACCTAGAGGGCCGAAGCCGCACCTCCTTCTTGCTGTCCACTACGGAGGGGACGCAGTTGGTGAGCTCGGTCCAGTCGGCGTGCAGCCCGCAGCTCCAGCCGGTGGAGAAGCGGGAGAAGAGCCAGGTCTCCCGCTTGCCGGGCCGGTGGCAGGTGCACTTCTTCTGCCCGGCTCGGCACTCGCAGGGCTGCTCCAGCTGGATGTTGCGGACCAGGTGCCGGCCGAAGGTGGTGCCGCCCGTCTTCTGGATGTGCAGGAAGACGATCAGATCGTCCCCCTTGATGTTGAAGTCCACCCGCCGCAGCAAGTCGCCGGCGGAGAAATTGAAACGGGGAACGAAACGCGCCGGCGTCTCGTCCTCCGCCCGGTATGGGTCGGCGGAGGCGGCGGGACTGAGGGCTCGGAGTCGCAGGAGCTGGCACTCGGTGCCCGGGCAGACGTACTGCAGCACGATCACGGCGAAGAGGAAGAGCATCACCAGCGCCAGCAGCACCTTGTGGGACCGGTCCTCCATCGTCGCCGGGAACGCCGCGCATCGCCGCCTCCGCCGCTCACCGCCGCCGCAGCAGCCGCCGCCACCGCGGGGGGCCGCCCCGGCCGCGCTCCGCCGCCATCGCCCCGCCGCCGCCGCCGGCCCTTCCCGGCAGCCCCCGCGCCGCCTCCCCCTCCGCGTCCTCCGGCCCGCCCCCCTCGTCGGGCACCGCCTCCTCCACCGGGACCGCCCCTTCCACCGGGACCCCCCTTCTACCGGGACCGCCCTTTGTAGCGGGACCGCCCCCTCCGTGGCCGTGGCAGGCGCGGCGAGTGGCGCTCCGCACGTGGCGGAGAGGGGGGCACGGCCCTGGACTTCGCCGCTCTGCGGTACCGGGGAGCTCCAGGCATGGGCCCGGGTCGGCACACAGGGCTCTGCGTTCCGGTCGACGGCTGCTCGGTGCTGAGCCACGCTCCAGCCGTAGCCGGCGCTGGACATCGTGCTCTGAGCCTGGCCCGGCAGCGCTGAGCTCGGTGCTGAGCCATGCTCCAGCCTCGGCCCGTCGCCGGGGCACTTAGCGCTCCTGCCACAGTGCCCGGCCACAACAGTGCCGTGCCCTCGGAGGTCTGTGCATGGCCCCATTCGCAGCCGGTGGGAGCTCCCTGCGGCAGCAGGTTGCCCAGGGTGGAGGCTGCTATCGCGGCAGTGAACATCCCATTTAATAGCAGAACATCTGCAGTGCCACCATCCAGGCCGTGCATCATATTCTCTATCGCTGCCCCCACTGGGCACCAAGCTGGGCTTGCTTTCCACACCACGCATTTAACATCAAGGTTTTGGCCGGGTGGTTGAGTGCATTGGCAGTTTTCTGTGGCGCCCCGAGTGGTTTCAGTTGATTCTAGTAGCAAATACATGTGCTATCTCTGTCAGCAGATTCTGAAACCCCTTTGCACAATGCAAGTGTTCTGTAAATAAAACAATAATAATTGAGTTTCTCTCTGATTAAAGTCCCTTGTATATTTATATGCAAATTACGTTCAGCCCTCCAGCTCCTGGCATGTTGTCAATGAGGCCTGGTGGATGGGAGCACACCAGTGCTCAGGCTGGCCATGCTGGGAGCACGGCTGCAAAGCCCCTGTTCTGGGTGTGCCACTCTGCAGGGCCACCCACCCACTGCATGGAAACGCCTGGCAGGGACAGGGGGCACAGCATGATGTGAGCCTGGAGTTTATCTTCCCCTCTTGGGTGTATCTGATGTCATGGTAATTAATGCCTGGGAGAACTGCAGTGTTGAAAGTAACTTAGAAAAAAACCCAAACAAATAAAAAAATGAGGTTTCTGACTAAAGAAGGTTTTCACCACTTCCCCTGTGTCCTTCTATTCTTCCAAGGAAAAGCAGCTGGGGCAGGACCTGAGGTTTGTACAGCCCCACTTTGATGTGCTCCAGTGTTTAACTGGTGGGTTCAGCTGCAGATGTTACTCAGAAGTGCTGCGGCTTGCAATGCTGCTTCCCTCCCAGTAACCCACGATTTCAGGTAAGGCTGGAAATGTCTGAGCTTCTTCCCCTCCCCATCACAGTGCCTCAGCTTTTGCTTCCCTGTTGCTTGTGATTCCTCTATTTCTCTGCCTGGCCAATCAGCCAAGAACTGAATTTTCTAATATGCACAGCAGACAGCAAAGAAAATAATTTGAAAACACTCTCCCAGACCTTTATCCATCATAAATAGAAGAAAAAAAAAAAAAAAGCCAAAAAAAAAGCCTGCCTGCCTCCTTTCCCTCCTCTCACAGCAATTCTGTTTAAGTAATTTCACCAGGTACATGTGGTGTTTGGAAGGGATGTCTTTATGGTTTTCATCCTTGAACAACCTATCCCGTCTTTCTTATTTTTTTTCCACTTGTCTCTAATATTTTGAAAACATTTACACTCACAATAATAGGCAATTTTATCACAAAGATTCTAGGCATGAGAACTACTGAGTTAATTTGCTTCTTTTTATATCTGTATCTCCAAAATGAATGGATTGCACCATTTAATGAAAACACTGTGTTCTGAAATTCAAGCCCAACATAAAGATGGTTCTGTACCTTATATCCATCACTCTCTCAACAGTCGTTTATATAAAAAAAAAATACTTTTGCCTGCAGCTTTATTTATTTTACGGTATGAAATAACAAAAGATGTGTGCTGGGTTAAAACTGATCCTGAATGCTAATACATGAGAATTAAAAGAAGAGAATAATGATGGCCTAATGTCTACACTAAATTAATATATACTATAAAAGATATCATGCATACTGCGTTGGTGTTCCCAGCAGAGCCATTATTTTGGAATGGGCTAAACAAACAATGATCATCCTTTCACTGATGAGTGATGATCTCCAGTCTGTTGCTTTCTCACCCAGAGTATGTAAATGATGCTCCCTAGCTTTGATCTAGGGGACACAAAACATTTGCTTAGGCACTAAAGAAATGAAAATTGCCCCAGATGAGATAAAAGTAAGACAGAACATGCTGCTAAGGTTTTAGGGCACGGGCAGGTTTCAACGGCTGGCACAGCAGCTGGTTTAAGTCAAGAGGTTAAGGAAGAATACTGAGTGCCTTGTAATGCCAGTGGGAAACAAAAGCTCTGCCTTCTTCCCATCGTGCAGTGTCCCCAAAGACCCAAAACACACGGTCCCTATTCCTGCTTCCCATACATGACCCTTCACCAATATGTGTGCGTGTGTGGCTATGCCCAGAGAAGCACATGTGTATGGCCATTGCTCCTCTGCCACCCCGAAATATGTTAAGGGTGAGTGTAGAGAGGATGGAGCCAGACTTTTCTCAATGTCATCCAATGACAGGATGAGAGGCAA
>JAOEGS010021832.1:0-22181 GCA_025447755.1 Corythornis vintsioides | reverse complement strand
CCAGGGGGGGCTGGAATGTCTCCAGAGCAGGAGACTCCACAACCTCCCTGGGCAGCCCCTGCCAGGCTCTGGCACCTGGGCAAAACCAGCCCAAATCCCACCCTGCCACCAGCAAGAAGTTCACCCAAAGTTTAACCCAGAGCCAGGCATGTTCTGCAGACCAAACAGGCTCCAGAGCCACGAGGCTTGATGAAAGTGAACCCCAAGGTGTGGAGAGGCAGGTGTTTCACCCCGTGCAACAGCCTGACTTGGACAAGGCTCCGGATTTTTCCACCCAAGGTCACAAAGGCTATTTACCAAGGGTTACCAGATATTGGTTGTGCCAGGCTGTTCCCAGCCCTGGCAGATCTAAAGTCTCCTTCTTTCTCCTTGAGCACTGAAGTGCCCTGGCTGACCATTCGAAGGCATCTGGGACAGATTCTGGTTCCCTTGGGCCATGCAGCCCAGGAATGGAACTGTGGCCTCACCTCACCTTTACAAGGTAAAAGAATCTCCTGTAGCTGGAGGAGAGGCAGAGAAAAGCTGTGGTGAACCTCCCTGCTCCCCAGCCAGGGTGAGCCCCCTGAGGTGGGGAACATGTGCCCTACACAGCACCCTACCCACGTACACAGCACCATCATCTCATCACCCCACTCCTCACCACTTCCAAGGGTGCAAGATCCAAACCCCCACAGAACACTCACAACTCTTTTTTCCTTTTCCACAGGAACTGCAAATATTGACCCATCTGTGAGCACGTCATGCTTGGCACCAGCTCTGCTGGGCATGATTCCTCTGCACACAGAGCAGGTCACCTCCACATGGTCACAGGAGCTCAAGGAGGAGCAGAGTTCATGGAATGAGACAGAACCACACGGCACAGAGTGCCAGGGAAGGCTTGGAAGGCAAGTCAAGCTCAACTCCTGAGCTGAGCCTGTGTGAGCTCCACACACACCCATCAGGACACCCAATATTGCCAGAGCTCCAGGCACCAGGTGGATCAAGAGGGGAGGACGACGTGGCACTGGGCCCTTCAGGCAAAGCAGGAGCACAGATGTGCACTGGCACAGCTGCCTGGAAGGAGAATTTGGTTCAAGAAAGCCAGAGAGAGCTTTGGAAAAGCTGCAGTGGTGCATGGTGTGGTGAAGCAGGCTGCATGGAGCAGCCCTGCAGCTGCTGCCAGCAGTGGGCAGCCACCCATGTGCCAGGTCTAAATAAGGTACCTGCTGAGGTTGGGTGGGTGTGCTGGTCAGACTAGTGTGGCTAGCTGGATTTCCTGGCCAAACCACTCATTCAGACAGAAGAAATTAAGAGTTTCCAGAACACCCCCAAGAAGCTTTTGGCAGTAGAGCTGTGCCAGACAGACTGAGGGGCTGAAATTCAGAGCTCCTGCACTGCTTGAGGCAGGAATACCCCTTGTTGCTGAGATAAACAGATGTCTAAAAACACAGCTCTTGCACTTGGATCACTAAAGGTTCTGGTTCTGTGCATCCTTGGGAGAAAGGAGGAACAAAAACCTCCCAGACCCGTTTCAGAGGCACAGTTGGATTCCCAACTGAGCCAGCAGGAATTACTGCTGGAACACAAATCCAAGGCATTTTATTTTTACCTCCCTGCTCCTCAGAGCACACTTGGGAGGGGAGGGTCTGGCCCATCAGGCTCATGCAGCAGCTCAGATCTCTAAACAGTTGCTTCTCAGAGCAACCCAGAAGGAAACATCAGGCTTTTTGATCCACACTAACCACAAATCTTACAGGATAGGAAGGAAAAAATGCTTCCCCAAGCACAATAATACAGAATACAGGTGACAATCAGGTCCCAATCTTGCTTTAGGTGAGGAGAGATGAATCTTCCTCTGATTTACATAAGGATCCATTTCTCACCCTAGGAAACTGCCTGAGAGAAAAGGATTTTTTCCACACAAATCCAAGCAGAGGAACCAGAATGGGAACCCTCTCATCCTACAAATCAACTTGGGGTTTTTTTTTCCCCCAGAAACAATTCCACTGGTGACTGAAAGCCAATATTGACAATGTGAGTGGTGAGCACAGAAATCAGCTTTGCTGTGCTCCACAAAGCCCATTTTCCCCTATTTAGTGATTCCTGTACAATATCTGACAAAGAACTCAAGCAGATGTGGGTGAAAGACAAACTCTTATCTCCTGAAGAATGAGGATCTCTTCACCACAAAACCTTGGAAAGCAGGAGTCATCCAGACCCAACTAATGCACAAAAACCAGCCCCTGTGTTGGTATTTCACAAACAAGAACCATCTAAAAATCACATTATCTTCTCCACACAGGCTCCAGTGGACAGCTTACAACTCCTGCAGTCTTTTCCCACTGGAAACACTGCTGAGAGAACCACCTCAGGTCTGCTGGAGGGCTCCAGAGCTGAACCTTTGCTGCAGAGATGGAGCTCTGAAACTGCTTCTTTCATCTGCTGGGCTTTTAGCATTAAACGTCCAAAAACACGCTGGGAGAAACATTTTTATTGGCACCAGTCAGGGTTACAAAACTCTGTGGCTTAGGCAGATGACAGTACCAATCCCAGTTGCAGTGCTGGAGCCTCTTCTGCCTGCAAAACCTGGCGTGGATTTGGGAAAATGGGGGAGGTTCCATTTGTTTCATGCAAAGTCACTTTGCAGCTATTCCTCGAGTGAAAACACCAAGTTCAGAGCAATGCAAATAATGAGTCTGACCAGATCAGTGCCAACAGATAAACTGCCTCCTCAGGCACTACCTGCTAAACAAAAGCCTCCAGGGGAAGAACTGAACACAGGGAAATTTGGAGAGCTGGAGGACAAGCGGCTTGAGAAGCCCTTTAGATGAGAAGCACGTTCAACTTTGGCTATGGGATTGCAAAACCTGCCCTGGGATCCTCCCCATCCAGCTGCAGTGACATCCCAGCAGGACCTGAGGGCACAGCCACATCCCAAGCACACCACTGCAACCTAAATACCAGCTCTGCTCTGAGGTTCTGATGTTCCCCTAATGTTATCACCTCCTGGAAATGAACAGAATTGAGGTTTAACCAAATTTCCTCTCTGTGTCTTGGGAGTATCAGTTGAAGCTTAAAGCTGGAAGTGATATCAGAAGGTACAAATCAATCTGGCCAGGCTCTCACAATTCCATTTGTGTGGATGCAATTACTCCTGTCCAAACTCAGTGCTATGGACTTAAAAAGATTTGATGCACAAGTTTTCTAGTCCCATAAAGCAGCCCACAGTGCTAAGAGCAGGTACCCTGACAAAACTACTGATCACTGCCATCTAAAACCTCAACACCTGCCTGTTCCACTGCCAAACACACAAACAAAACCAACTGCCTAAAAGAATAGAGTTGAAAAAATAAAGCCTGAAAGCTGATTTAATCACACAGAATCCAGAACACACCGTGCCCTTACCAAACTGCTGCTGTTGCTTGGGACTAAGAAATGCTGCTTCTAGAGGAGGGTCTGCAGAGTTCCTTTAGCTGCACTGCAAAGCAGGGGATGCTCCTGGGGGTTTGGTTTTGCTGTTCCACTTCCCATCAGCACCACCCTGCTGAGGCCCATGAGAAGCAGCAGACACCCCAGAGAGGGAAGCACACCCTGGATGGAGCCTCTCTCTTTCCATTATCTACAGAGGGAGTCCAAGCAAATCACACCCTGGGCTAAATTTAGTGATTGTGGATCCCCTTCCCACAAGGGAATGGGTTACACACCAGGCCAGCCTGGCAGCAGGGAGTGATTAGCATCTGACAATTCCCTTTAATGAGCAGCAACTGATGGCAACAAGCCATGGGCTGCACTTGGAGAGCTTTTTATTTTTAGCTGGTGCTGCTGCTCAGATGCAGCTTTCATCCAGCCAGCTCTGGGAAAGCTGACATCTCAAAGTAGTCTCCAGGTCTTGGTTGTGCCAGTCAGAGTGTCAGAGCTGGAGAGTTCCAGTTCCTGGAGGTCAGAGAGAAGTCACTGCAGTGCTGGGAAAGTTTCAGAGTGAGATTTAAAAAAAAACCATAAAAAATCCCAAAAAGCCTGGAGAAAAGAGCACAAGGGACCTCACAAGAGAAGTCACTGCAATCTGTGAGTGTGCTGAGCTGGGTCTGCAGGGACAGCACCAGCACAAGGGGAGGCACAGAGAGGCTGGTGAAATTCAATGTGGCTTTGTTACTGTCCCACAGTCCCTGCTGACAGGAACAGCTACAGAAGTCACAGAATCACAGCGGCTTATTCTGAATATATTCAGAATAAATTCAGAAGAAGTCATCTCGAGTCTATCTGCTGCTTCAAGGGGAGCTTTAAAAGCTCTTGGCAGGGAGGGCAGAGGGAAGAGCAGAGCCCTCAGGTGAACACAGGGCAGGGTCTCCTGTCTTCTCTCCAACAGCACCAAGCACTTCAGCAGCAGCCAAACCATCCATGGTCCCCCTCTCAGGGTGTCCCAACTCAGAAACACTTGCCCAGCTTACATCTAGGATGGGTATCCAGGACTCCTGTGGTGGCAGGTTTGAGCCTTTTCCTCTCCATTTCTCAGTCTAGCAAATTCCTCCTTTGAATAATCACAGGATCCTTCAGAGTCCCATCGACCCATCACAGAAGCTGCTGTGAGTTGATGTCAGGAATAATGAGAGATAAACACCCACAGAGTGAATCCACCAGCCCCTTGAGAAGGGAGATACTCTAAAAAATACACTACTGACCTGCACTGACCCTTCAAGGGGACCTCACACACCTCCAAAACAAGGCAAAGAACTTTTACAGTAGGTTTTTACTGAATAAAAAGGAGTGGAGAAGCTCAGAAGCAGAGCAGCTGCTCCACACAAGGCAGTTTGAGAACAGACACATCCCTACACATTTGATTTCCCTGAGCCATCCTCTTGCCTCTGGTTTGTGCCCAGCATGGTCCAGGGGGCCACATCCTGGTCCAGCCCAGAGCTCATGGGGAGCCCAGCACATCTGCTGGGAGCTCCCAAAGGAGCAGCCTGCTCCTAATGCCTCACAGCTGGGAGAGCAGATTTCTGAAGTCAAGAGGCATGCATTTAGTGTTGACAAAGAAATAAAAAGCCAAGACTAACAAGATCCAGAAAGGGCCATGGGTTTGGGTTTTTTTGTCATTGGTTGGTTGTTTGTTTTTTTTTTGAATAAATCA
Source organism: Corythornis vintsioides (assembly GCA_025447755.1). Taxonomy (NCBI): domain Eukaryota; kingdom Metazoa; phylum Chordata; class Aves; order Coraciiformes; family Alcedinidae; genus Corythornis; species Corythornis vintsioides. Next base: position 17,074 of record JAOEGS010021832.1, on the reverse strand, counting down.
ACATTTATTTCAGTTTAGTCAAACAAAGTCATGGAAGCATTTCTCTAAGTTCTACTTTACATTTTGTATTTACACTGTCCTCGTTCTGTGACAAAAATAGAGTAATACCTGACCCTGAAGTTTCCAGAATAAACGTTGCTAGCAGCAGAAAAATACAAAGCCCCAAACACAAAGCAAAAAAAAAAAAAATAAAGAAAAAAGCCCCCCTTGGTATATTTTGATAGGAGACTTTTGCACGTTCTGTATAAAAAGTTTTAACCCTGAACCTTTCTGGAGACCTGTGTGGGATGCTGAGGGGGATATGACACGGCTGGAGCTGAGCAGGAGCAGCAGCTCCTTTGCAAGCACACTTTTAGCATAAGGAACTGTGAGATGCTCACCCCCCCACAGCCAAGCAGACTTTGCAACTTGGATCTAAGCAGCTCTGCTCTGCTGGGAGCACCAGGGAACCAGAGCTGGCAAATGCCATCTTTTCTTCTGGTGGTGGGCACGAAACCAAACTTTATTACACATGGTTTCCAAGCAGCTGTTAGTACAACACAAGCCTTATTCTTCTGTGGATGCCAAGGGTCAGCTCCATTCAGCAGCTCCCAAACTGAGCTACTGTAAGAATCCTGAAGTGATTTAATGATTTCTCAGTTCAGTGACATCACTAAGGGCAGCTCTGCCTTATGCTTGGAGCCAGCAACCTCTGGGAAGGTGAATTGCCCTGCTGAACAGGGGGAGAGGAGGGAGGATTGACATTTGGGTGTCGTGTTTGTGACTTCCCTACTTCCAAGGGAACTGGCTACAGACCCAAACAGCTCCTCATGGAAACGACCAAAGAGGATCGGGCACAAAAGTCAACTGGGATTGGAAATGACCAAAGAAATCAAAAAGCAAGAACAGAACCCAAAGCTTTTTGGGGGATTGGAAGAAAAGCTGCGTGTTGAGAAAGAAGGGACTTGGTGATGAAACTTTCCAGGCACACAGGGGGCTCAGAAAGCACAGAAAACAAGCAGAACAAACAAACACAACTGTGTGCATCTTAGAGTCAAAGCTTCTTTTGCCCAATGCAGCAGCAGCTTCCAACATTCAGCAGCTGTGTCTTGCTTTCTAGTGCTGTGCAGTTCTCTTTGGTACTTGGAGGCTGTCAGGAGCTCCGGGCAAAGAGAAAAGTCTTTGTCCATTGACCAAGCAATTCCAAAGGCGCTGATCTTGAACAACTTTACTAAGCAAGAGGGACACGGGTTAGGTAGGAAAAGGGGGATGGAGGGGGGGGGTTTCTCTTAGTAAAGTTGTGGTAGGTGCAGTGGAAACCCAAGGCAATCTACATGCTTGTCAAACTGTGCCTAGGTAAGAAGAGAGTCCTCCATGAACGTCTCTCATTCGTTCACTCTCAACTTAGTCAGGCTCTGACAGCCCCTGGAAAGAAAAGAATGGAACAAGAATAAGTCGCGAGCGGCGCCGGGCGGGAGAGGACACCACGAAGCACCAAGAAAGACAAGGCTGGGGTGAGGGGGGGACGACAGACACACTGCAGCTGGAGCCTCCAGCAGCTTCCTCCACGCCCTTGTCCTCCAGGAATACCAGTGGGAAATACAAGCTCACAGCAAAGGTACTGGCTGGGATGAGTCGGAGAGCGATGGATGGAGTCGAGGCAAGCGGCGTTGTTGGAAAGAAAACACACAGATAAGAGGTGCTGGGGATGCTTTGCTCTGTGAACACAGCACGGGGAAATGGCCAAGCAGCTTGGAGACTTGGGATTGCACACTCAGGACTGTCAGTGAGACCCGTGGGAAGCTTGCAGGCACTCAGTGGGGAAAAGCAGAACGTCACTCGTCACCCCATCTAACAGCCTCGCTCCGGCTACAGCTTGGGTTCTCATCTGACAGCTCTCCCAGGCAGGGAACAGCTCTGTGAGGAACCTTCCACGTGCTGCCAGCCAACAGGTTGATGGAATTTCAGGTGATGAAACCAACCTCCATCTGCGTCAGCAACAGAGACAAGAACTGGAAGCCTCAGAGAGCATCTGCTGCATGGGAACGCAAGAGCTGCCTGCAGCCCTGAAAAGCAAGAGCTTGACCCAGCACCCAGCCTAGCCCTCAGAAACCCATTTTTGGCTGCTGGAGGGCCACACAGAGCCTCCCCACAGCTTTATGGTGCCTCCACCATTGCTCTGTACCAGCAACCTCCTCGTTGAACAAGTCTGGCTCAGCAGAGATGAGGAGAGGTGCACTGCAGACTCTGCTGCTTCACTCCCAGCTCCATTTGCTCAGGCAAATACCTGTAAAAATGCTCTGCTGAGCAACAGGTCTCAGCAGCAATTCCCATGATAAGAGCCACCTTCACTATTGCTGAGTAATCACTCTCTTTCAGCCTCATCTTTCCAAGCACTTAAGAAAAATAAAGTTATTTGAACACAACAGCAAGGTCTGGGCTGCTCTAGCAGCAGAGGTTCTTTGTGGGATACAGGTGATTTCTTCCTGCAGTGTGGATGTCTGTGAGCAGACATCATACAGACCTGACAGTTTAATATCCCCAGGACAAGCAACTACACTGAATATCCAGCATGAGCCTTTAGATATTTGTCCAAACACTTTGCCTTGCTTCAGGCTTTTCTCAGACATGCTGCCAGGTCAAATTTTACAGCAGCCCTCCCTGAGCAGCCCAAGATGTTCAAACCCGAGTAATTTCTCTGATATTGAGATGAACTAAGATGCTGCTGCCTGCTCAGCACCTGCCCCCTGGCAGGAGCCACATTCTGCTATTGCAGAGCTGAGGTTAATACTGCGATATTCCAAGTATTTGCCTCCTTCTTGCCTTGAGCTCTGATTTTCCTTCTGCTGCCCTAGAAAGGATCCCCGTTGATTAATAATTATTCCATTTCCTAAAGAAGTCTATTCATCTTCTGAGAGCAATGTTTGAATAACATGTTGATCCTCAGGACTCTAACTGCAGAAGGTACAAAGCACAGCAGACTTGAGGCACTTCAGTGGTATTAGCTGTGAATCATCATTTTACATGGTGCCCCTCAGATCTCCAACACATTTGCATTTCTAATTAAAACAGATTACCATTAGTAACTACAGAATGCTTTAAATCAGGATCCTCAGGCCATCAAAGCTAATTGCACGATGCTAAAACTGGCTTGCAAAAATATACATATTATACCCCCTGCAGGATTAATTAGGCAGCATCTCTTCCAAAAGAGCTCTCCACAGCCTATTTATTCAGCCTGTGGTTAAGTGACACTGGGCTGTCCCACCCTTTCCAGGGGCTGCCTCTGCTCCCTGCCCTGCAGCAGTGGGGGTGCTGGTCTGGGGGAGCACAGGGAGCCCCAGAACTGGGATGGAACTCACCTGCTGGATCCTGCTCTCTGTCCTAGGGTTATCAAAAGGCTGGAATCAACTGGCAGCCATCAAACTGGAAGCTACAACTGTTGTTTGATGCTCATTTTGTCAAGTTTCAGAGCTGAGCCGTGAGGTTTTTTTTCAGCTGGGTTATTGTGTCTGGAGGATGCAGGAAAACTCTGCTCACTGGGGCTGCTTTTGGACTGTGGATGGAGGAGTTAAACACCAAGCAGAACCAAACAGGGCTCATCCTCACTGCCATGTTCTGTAGCTGGCACTGTCAGCAAGCCTAAATGCATGAAAAAGTGTCCTCAGTGGGGTTAGCTGGGTATGTGCCACTCCCAGCTCTCCTCCTGTGCTCACAGCTGCCTGTTCCATGTGGAAAAATATCTGGAAAACATCACCCTAGGGGCTCTAAATCCTGTCCCCTCTCATCACCACTGAGAGTCCATCTCTCTCCTAAACATTTCATTCTCTTGCTAGCAAATAAAGGATCTTTTGCTGAAAACTGACACAGAGTCTGTGCTTTCCCACCTACAGCAACACCAGATTTCCATGGTGCATTTCCAGCCTCCCAATAGCAAAGATAACCATCTGCACTTGGAAAGCACCTACTGGCTCCTCTGGATCACATCTGCTAATGGGTTCCCAGCAAGTCTGGCTCCCAGGCTTCACCCTTCTGTGCAGCTCCACAGCTCTGCACAGCCTGGAAGAGAGCCCTGCAGGGATCCCAGGTTTCATAGTTGAGCTGTCCCAGGAGTAGCAGTGGCTGTGCCACAGAATATTCAAGTGCACTGGAGTGCAGCAAGGGCAACAGAACAGCATCCTCAACTCCTCGTGGGGCAACTCACAAAATAGGGTATTTTTCCTTTTTTTTGTCCAAAAATTACTGAGCAACCTGGGTTATTGTATGGCAGAGCAGCACCCATAAGCACTGGAAAGTGCTAGAAGGTGATGGAATCAGCATCCAGCTTTTTGCCAAAAAGGAAGATGTTTTCAGAAGGCTTCCCAGCAGACAAGACACTCGTAATGCAAGTTTATTGATGGTTGGAGGAGCATCCTGATATTTGGGTTTGGTTTTGTTTGGGTTTGGGGCTTTTATTTGGCAAGTTTTTGTTTGTTTTCTTTACAAGGATAGATCAGTTTCCCTCCTACAAACACAAAGTTTTCACAAGGTGTACACTGAAATGTAACAGCCCGAGAAACAAAAACAGAAAAAAAGCCCAGATCCTCCTGGAAATAACTGCTCTTTTTGTTCCACTTCAGCATGGACAGACTTCACCTCAGCATCCGTGCATTGAATTGCTGAACAATGCACCTCTCTGGTTCTTGCTCTACAGGAAAGCAGCATGGTGAGCTACCCCACACTCTGCACTGAGCAGGGAGCTCTCCAAGGGGTATTTTTCAGTTATCTGTTCTTTATTCCCTCAGAATAAACCTCCCCTCTTCAGGCTTTTGAGAAGATGAATGAAGCCTTGTGAATTCTTAGGTGTTTCTTGGAGTGAGTGTGAGGTTTGAGAGTTTTGCCTGCATGAAATCAAACTCCACCTTTAATGGTTGGACTCAACCTAAAGGTCTCTTCCAACCAAAACAACTCCATGACTCTACAAAGGTGAATGACACCATGAAAGGTGAAAACCATGCAGTCATCCAAATAAGAATCCCCACCACACACTCACCCCCAGACCAGCAACTAAAAAGATTAACTTCAGAGAAGCACTTGCTATCTATTTTACAGATAGGAATGAAGATCTGATGGTTTGGGGTGGTTTTTTTTATATTTCCAAACTTCTGTCACATCCTGTGTAAAACCACACTGCAAAAAAATAAATAAATCAGGCTACCAGATCAGTCCCAGAAGGCAGAGCCAAGGCTGAGGGGCTAAGCTGTGTCAAGAGAGGGTTGTCTGGCAGCGTGTGGAGCTTTCAAGAGAGCAAAAAAAAAAAATCTAATGCTAGTATGACTTGGATCTTGGGAACGGAGAGAAAGCTGCTAAAGCATCCTGAGCACTGGCACTGATATGATAAACATCAGATTCACAGGATGAAGGGGCTGGTGGAAGAGGAGAAAGTCACATGCAGCCACCCACTGAGCAAACTCAAACCTCCCGAGCTCATGAGCAACACAGACCCACTGAAACCTCACCAAAAAATAAAGTTCCTACCCTCAAAAAGGTTTAATAAAAAATAAATAACCTTAACAAGAGCTGTCCTTTGCCCAGCCTGCCAAGAGAGCAGTGCCCAGGGTTCTCCTCCAGCTGGGCAGAGGTTGCCCAGCCCCAGAACTTTTCCCTCTGAAGTCATCCTGTGTGTCACTGCCACGGCTGAGGACGTGCCTGTGCACACAAACACTGACAGGTCCAGACCAGCAAGGCTTGATTTATCCCCAAAGCCTGCCATGGGGACTGCCAGGCACACTTCTGGGTGTAGGGCAGGTGTGGGAAAGCACATTTCTGCACTGACAAGAGCTTTTTTTCTTCCTGCTAACAGCATCCACCTCGTGATGTCACTGCTGCTTGCTCAACTGAGCAGTGTTTTCATCGTCCCTTTTGTCCCTTGCCTGCCATGACCTACTCTGACTTCTGACTCAGCCTGCAGAGGTGGGAAAACACAGGGCTCAGAGCTGTTCCTGCTGTGGCTTTACCAGTGTTCTCCTCATAGGAGAGGAGGAAAATACCAACTCTCCCAAGCCTCAGCATGGCCATTTGCCTGTGATCCTGCCAGGAGAGCTGAGCATGAGGGAGCTGCCCACACACAGAACAGCACACTTGATCCTCTCACTTTGCTGAGATGCTCCTCAGGAGCATCAGATGGGCTTCACCCCAGAAGAGTGTCTGGGGATGGCAGCAGCTTCCTCATACCTCTCATTCAGGAGGGACCAGGAAACTCAGCAAGCTTGGGGTTGACACCCTGATTTTTTTACTATTGTTTTCTCCTCTGCCTCAACTTTTGACAGAAGTGCTCTGGCCATGCATTCCATTGTGCTTTACACAGTGTAACCATGGCTCAGCCCGAAACACTACATCCAATATGTTCAAATTAGGAAATGTTATGGGCTTGACTCTATCACTGCAGGATCACCCTCTTGCTGCCACTCAGCACAAAGGTACCAGCTTCCTCAGCAAAGCTCTGCAGCTCCCTCCAAGTGTCAGCACCTGCTATAAAAAGCACCAGCAGATCTCACTTTTTACCTAATGAAGAAATAACTTTTATGAACGTGCTGCTGACAGCCCTTGTGATGATGCTGGTTTGCCCCACTTCCAGTTAAGGTTCTGTTTCTGACCAGCTAGCAAAGATGTACAACAAGGTAGCTGGCTGAGCTCCCTTCCCTGCACATTAGTTACCATCACTCTGCCAAGAGAGGCTTAACTTCATTAACCTTACAGCAAAGGGGCTCCCAGACTGAGCCAGCAAAAAAATATATTAAATAAATCAAAGAGTCGGGAAAGGATAGCAAGAAGGAAAAAAAAAAGAAAACCAGGACAGTAAACTAAAATAAAAAGGCTAAGTAAAAGCAAAACTGTAGGAGGTAGGACAGAGGAGAAGCTGGAAGGGCAGGAAAATGGAAAAAGAGCTTTACCCAAGACACAAAGCCACTCAATCTTTCGTTTCTAACACCCTGGCATTAAAGGTTTGACACGCAGATTAAGTTTCTTTCTGTTCTGAAATGGAAAGTTTGGATGTGACCAGTAGCCTGCTCAGCAGAGCAGCTGTTTAGGAGGCAGAAGGACAGTGTTCTGAAGCCAGTGACACATCCATTTCAATCTCTCTTCCTTGTTTCTGGCTACCCTCAAGCAGAAACTGCTTTATCTTCTCATCTGCAGCCACACAGTATTCCCTAGGATAGGTGTTGCAGGTAAAATTGCTGCCAATAAACTACTTTTAACCACAGCCCCTCTCCTTTGGGCTGTGCCTGGTGCACTCACAGCTCATTTCCCAACTCCAGTAAACAAAACCTCTCCTGGTGCTCACAGAAAAGCATTTCTTACACCCTGGCAGTGCCACCCTGGTGCCCTCAGGGTAATGAGACCCCAGGGTGTTCCAAGTTGGGCACTGAGTGAGCTCAACTACTGCAAAGTCATGTCCTCTAAACAAGGTCTTGGGTCAATACCACGCACAGAACTTAATTTCTGGGTTAAATGCAGTCTTTCCAGCCCCTCTAAATAATGTCTTGGGTACAATACCACACAGAGAACTTAATTTCTAGGTTAAATCCAGTGTTTCCCTGTGCTGAGTGCTGGCACTCAGACCTAGTGCCTGTGTTTGAAGGCAACAGAGATGTGACTTTGGCACACCCAAGGCTTGCAGCTTCCCCTGTGCTCTAGAAAAGGCATTTAACAGAGCAGGAACCCCTACACTTTCCTTCATCAAGACCCTTCTGAAGGAAGCTCCAATCTGAAGCAGCCAGGCTATGGAGGAGATGGACGCCTTGGCAGAAAACAAGGTGTATTCCATTGCAAACCCTGCATGGATTTCCAAGGAGAGTCCAATGGCTTTCTAGTCATCAGAAGAGCATCAGAAGTGGAACCCTCTTGCCAGCCTGCTTCCCAGGGCCAGGTTTAATCCATCACACTGGGTCACCTTGCACGTGTGCACTGCCAAAAGCCTTCCTTGGCCATCCCCTGGCTGATGGAGCCCCTGGGCTCCAGGCTGTGCAAGTCTACTGCTCTTAGCTACCCCTTTTTATGGCTGACACCAAGTGTCTCTTGCTCTGAGGCACTCCTATATTAGGATTCATCTCTCTCCATACTTCAGAACACTCAAGTAGTCCTTATTTAGTCCATGCAGGGGACTACTGGGGTCAGAGCAAAGCTGCAAATGGTATTAAGCCTTGGTTACTTTCTCTGGATGGATCCCAACAGTTTCCCACGTGGGCAAAGCTGACAAGATCAGAAACTCACCCAGAGAAACAAGCCAAAAAGCAGGATCAGGGTCTCTGCTGTTGCAATGGACAGGGTAAGACTGATGCAAAAGAGGAGTTGGGAGTTATTCATCAAAATTCTTCAGATGAGTGCAGAGCTACACAGAATTTATGCATTTCATGACACACTGGGGACCTGGGGTATGACGTCATTCAGCTCTGCATTTCTGTTGCTATTCAGAAGATGAAGCATCTACATCCCCTCCAAGCTCCAGAGCAGGGAAAGCACTGACACAGCTTGTACTGACACAACCTCTGAGCACAGACTGCACACTCACCCTCTCTGCTGCTCTCTCTAAAACTTCCTCCGTCGTTGCAAAAGATGGAGATGCATCAGCTTTCTGTCAGCAGGAGAAGAGCAGAGCTGCATTTCCAAAGGCAAAGGGAAGGTCACTTGCTGGGCAGCAGGGAGAACAAGCTCCCAGGTGCTTCACCTTTGTGCTAAGTGGCAACTACAGTCATCTGGTTGCAATTGCAAGTCAGAGATGGGCAAGAAGCCCTGGGACCAACCAAAAGCACAGGTGGACCCTGGAAATACAGGGTGCATGAAGTCAAGAGGTCACAATAAAGCATCTCCCAGTGTTGTGGCAGAAGGTGTTACCAGCAGCACACTGATGCTGTATTCTGGGGCACTCCAATCCCTCTCATCCTCTATCAGGTTTGGTACCTGCCCCTACTCAGTATTTTCATTACCCAACTACCCCCGGGTTTCTTTAATTACACAGCATCAATGGTTTACAGCATTATCTCCAAAGTCCACTGCCAAGGCCAAGATCAAAGTAATCAATGTCACAAAACACCTTTTGTTCCTAAGCCTGTGAAGCAGAGCTAACTTGTGAAGGTTTCAAGAGGAGAGAGAAGCAGCAGCTGTTTCCCCTTCCCCCTACACAGAGCTCACAGGCAGGAGGGGCAGCAGGGAGATTTTCATCTGCTCTTGATTTTCATCAATGTTTCAGAGAGCAGAGCCATGCCAGAGAGCTTCAATATTCCCCAAACCCACTGCCTGGGCCAACACACTAAAGCACAGGCTGCCCAGGAGACTTGGCTTCCACAGTATTTATTCCCCCAACCTCTCTGGTAGCAGCTCTGCCCCTAAAGCCAGAGCCTGTGCTCCTTCTGAAGGCTGCAAACAAGGGGGCTGTGCAGCATCATCAGCCATCACTGATGTGCTGTGTCCTCCCCAGGCTGAAAAATACCAGTATCTTATGAAATCATCACCAAACAGCTTGAGACTGGTTCAATACCTGGGGAAACAAGGCTCCTGCACTGCAAATATGTGAGAAATGAGCAACACCCCCTCCTCAAAATCATCTTTATCTGGGGATGTACAAACGGGTTCCACGACTACCACAAAAAAATTGCATTGAAAAGCTTGAGATTCCGTAGAAAAAAAGACCCAAAAGAAAAGAAAAGGCAAGTTTTGTTTGGGAAGTTTTTCCTTGGCCATTCAAAGAGCAGGAAACACTGAAATACCACACGCAGATCTCCAGAAAAAAAAAAAATCCCATTACCCAAAGCAAGTTCAAGAGTCACATCACAGCCTGGAGGCTGCAGGCTGGGAAATCTTCACTCTGAGCTGCTCAGCTCCAAGCACAAGGCAGATTTTGATTGTATTTTTACAAGGGGCTCTAGCTGCCCTGGCTTTCCCACATCTCCCAGCCTCTGAGCTCAGCCAGCTTCCCCAGACCTTCCCACAGCACCAGCCAGAGATTTGTGAGCTGGGAGAAACAGATGTTCCCAAAGCTTTTTACTCCTATCCAAGCCCGAGAAAAGACCAGACGGGGGGGGAAAAAAAATAAATAAAAAATCCTCTCATTTAAGCAAATAGTTCTCCCCACCCTACTGACCTTCCAGTCCCAGGGTGTTTCCTACCAGCCACAAGAAAACATCTCCGGCTCAAACTGAGCCCCTTCCCGGTACCCGCAGCCGCTTCTCCCGGCCCCGGAGCAGCCGCCCGAGGGTCCCCGCCCAGGGTGGGGGGGTCTCGGTCACCCCCGCACCGTCGAGAGGGTTGCGGGATGCGAAGCCCGGCTACTCATCGGCCCGTTCCCGGGGCGCTGCGGGCAGGCGGAGGGGGATGCAGCGTCCCCGGGTCCCCCGCAAACCCTCGGGGGGATCCCACCGCGAATCCCTCAGGGGGGAGTCCACCGCAAACCCTTCGAGGGGGAGTCCACCGCAACACCCTCGAGGGCTTCCCCCGCAGCCCCCTCGGGGGGTTCCACCGCAACACCCTCGGGGGATCCCCCGCAGCCCCTCAGGGAGAACCACCGCAAACCCCCGTTCCCCGCAGCCCCTCGAGGGCTTCGCCCGCAGCCTCCTCGGGGGGTTCCACCGCAACACCCTCGGCGGGGTCCCACCGCAGCCCCTCGGGGGGTCTCGCTCCCCACAACCCGGCGCCCACCGACCTTTGCAGGAGCAGCAGCAGCAGCACTTCGCCAAGAGCCATCCGATGCGGGAGCGGGCGGAGTAGCCGCTCCTTCCCGCTTTCATGCTGCCCTCGGGCTGCTCATGGCAAGGAGCCACCGGCCCTCTTGGAAAAAAAAAAACCAACAAAAAAACCAAAACCCAGCAGAACCAAATCAATCGATTTCTAAACTCCTAGAGCTTAAAGGAAAGTCTCTCCGAGCGGCTGCCCAGCCGCCGTCCCCCGCACCTCCGTGGGCGGAGCGGAGCGGGGCGGCCCCCGGGGCCACCGCACCGCCCTCTTGCAACGGGAGGAGCTCCCGAGTAACCCCCGCAACACCCCAAACACCCGTGTAACCCCCGCAACACCCGCACCCGCCGAGAAAAAACGAGGGTCCCGCCGCCGTCTGCGGGGTTTTCACGTGGGAAAAACGCTGCGGGAGGCGGGATGGTTGGTGGAGGAGCGATGGGGGGAGTTTCCTCCGAAGGTTTTAGAGGGTGAAAGTTGTGCTGTGTGCGGGGTTTTTAGAGTTCACCGCTTCCCCAGCCATGCCTCCAAGCCTGGGGTAAAGTTACAACTTCCTTGCAACTCGTTGGAAATACCGAGCATCCTTTGGAGAGCTGCCTGCGGTGCTCGGGGCTAAATCCAAGCATCCTTTGGAGACCTGCCTGCAGTGCTCCGGGCTAAATCCTCACCCTCCTGACACGCACGACAAGGTGCCCTGGAGCCAAAAGCACAGCTGCTGCAGCCTGTTAGGATTCCCCACCTAAAGCATGGAAAACTGAAGGTGCCAGAAACATCCCAAAGCTCGCTGAAGGCAGCTGGTGGGAAAGGTCGGGCAGGATTCCCCAGCAGCAGCAGCATGGTTTTGTGCTCTGGCATCAGTAAACCAAGCAAACTGTTGCCCTGGCTCTGCTGTGTGGTGGTTTTGGGGTGAGGAGCTGCTCTGGGGGGGGCCACGGGCTGTTCCCAAAGGGATGCAGTGTTGGGATGCCCCATGAGATGCTGCACCCACCCATTGGCCAGGGGGATGCCCATGCTGGGTGATTCCTGGCAGGTGGGATCCTGCCACAATGACCCCAGTACTGATGCCAGGAGAGTGCCACAGGCTCTCCCTGAGAGTTCCCCCAGCCCAGCAGCAAATGCAGGACCTTGTGTTTCACTGTGGCTGCTGTTGTCTTTTTCTTGGCCTATCTGGGAGGTGCAAGGGAAGGTCCTGGTGGTGCACTCGGGGTTCTTGTGCCTGTAGCAGGGAGATAACAGATCTCACTGGCAGCAGAAACCACAGCTGCAGCCAGAGAAGGAACTGGGGACCAGCTGTGACACCCCCACCCTTCTGCACCTCCCCTGCCATGGTGCCCAGGCTGCCCCAGCTATGGGATGGTGACTGCCAGGAAGAAAGAATGAACCAGCTTTGGGCTTCTGACAGCTTCTAGCAGGGCTCTTTTGAGATGGCAGCTCTTCATTTTGCTGCTTTCTCCTTCATCTCACAGCTCTCTCTTTGCTAATCCACCTTCTGCCCTGTGCTGCCTCCCCCCGGGCTCCTCCTGCTCCCTAAGGATGCAGGTGACAGGAGGAAGATGTCACTGTTCCTGTGGCATCTGCCTGGCCGGGTCACAGGAGCCTCTACAGTGCCTAGGATGCCACAGTCCTGCTTCTGGTGGCTGTTAAACCTCATAGGAAGATCTTTAAGTCTTTAAGATACCAGGAAAAAAATCCTAAAAATAGCATTTCACTCCCGAATTCCCGTGATTGGCACCACCCATCTCGGCTGCGGGGTGGTTGAGCCAGTGCCAATGGCAGTGCCAATGCCAGTGGTGGCCTCGGCAGGACACCTGGTGGCCAACCCCGGCATGGAGATGGGCGGGGAGCCCGGGGAGGGTTTTCTGGTCCCTCCCAAGAGATAAACGCTTAAATAAAGAGAGATAAACGCTTAATACAAAGAGAAAACACCTGTATCTGGGCATGCTCACTGATGGAATACACGTGCAATAGTTCAGAAAAAGATTGGAAGATAAGATTCATCATCATCACAGAGATTACACTTAAAAATCACATTGTATTTCTCACGTTATTATCAGACAAGGGGCGCTGACGTGACTCTGGTCCCCGAAGAAACTGCATGTCCCCTGGCAAAGAAAACACCCCTGACCTTGCCCTTATGCCCGAGGAGCAGGAATTCTGCCCCAAAACAGCTGGCACCACGTTCCAAGCCCAGCTCTGCTACCTGCAGGGGAGTGGCAGAGGGTTTGGTGCCCTGATGCTGCACCCAAAGGGCAGGCAGGGAGCTGGGGGGGGCTGCATCCTCATCAGGGTGAGGAGGAAAGCAGTTTTGCCTCCTCTGAAGCTCCCCTTTAGAAAGGCTCCAGGCACAGCAGTTGCTTTCACATGAACTCCAGGAGTCTGAAGAAATTACTTTTGCTGCAGAGGGGAAATTAGTTCTATTACCAAGTTCTATTACCAAGTCCTCCTGTGCAAAATTTGGGGTGAAAGGACAAGCATGCTCATTTTTTACCCCCCCCTCCAGCACTACCTGCAGCAGCTATTTCATCCTCTGAGGCTGCAATCTGTGGGGCCAACCCGAGGGAAACACAGGACAAAATGATGTGTCTGGGCTGCATTTGGGTCAGCAAATAAGAAATAAGCCTGGCCCAGATTGCCCTGGAGGTCTGTGATGCAGAACAGCAGTGACAACGTTTCTCCCACAGAAACAGGGGCTGTTTCCTTCCCCCCAGCACATGGATGAATAATGGAATAGCCACTGGGAGCATCTGTTCCTTACTTAAACAAGTCAATCCTACACTGTGCTTTAGGGTGTAAAGCAATCTCTTCAGCAAATCCATCCCTGTGGGCACCACTATCACAGAGTAAGATGTATTATGGCTGATTTTTTTTTTTTTTTTTTAATCCAATAAAGCTCAAGAATTAGCTCCTCACTTCTCAGGAAGGACTAGGAAACCAGCTGTCTAATAGAAACAACTGGTGGGTGGCAAAAGGAAGAGGGATTTGTAGAGATTTAAATACATCATTTAAATATGTGATGGGGCTTGCAGAGATAAATTCAGGTAGTGCAAGGGCAGCATGGAATTGAAGGTTTGGGGCTAGGGAGAGTAGTTACCTCTGTGGTCTGAAGCAGAGATTGGGTGACATCCCACACTGAACAAGAGGAAGAGTTTGATTTATCTTGAAATGAGCACAGCAAAATATTGCTGGCATTATCAGCCTGTAAATCCAGTATTAAAAAGGACCTCGACCACTGCATCTTGCCTGAATATGCTACTCACACCAGCAGGTAAATCTGAAGAACTGGAGGGGGGAGCAGATTGGCAGAGCAAAGCAGACCTTGCTCAACCAGCACATTTCTGAACATTATTCTTGGCCCTGGCTCCAGCTATTTTCAACAGCACTGAACATTCATTAGATTAAATCAAATGCACCACATTCTTTAAAAATAGCCAGGGCTTTGTCCTGCCAGTTGGAAAAAAAACCCCAAAACAACCCCAAAACTTTATTGGGTATTAGAACAGATCAAATAGATTAAAATAAATAAATTTATAATTTATAAATTTATAATTTAATTTTAATTGATAATAATATGAAATAAATAAATAAAAATAGCCATACTCTCTCCTGGCTCAAGGGGAGCACAGCTCCATGAGGAGAGGTTTTTGGCTCCTCTGTTCAGCACAGGGGTAGGTAGAAAAAGAACATTCTCAACCAGCTAAACCAACCAAAGGAAGGAGAAATGCAGACAGACTAGCCCAGACTCTACATTGAGCTGCAGGGATGCTCAGCAGAGGTTGGAATCCATCCTTCCTGATCCTCCTGCTGGAGGCTTCACCATGGGATTGGGTTTATGGCAAGAGCTGCCATGACCCAGCAGCAACTCTGCTGCAAAGCCTGAAAAGCCACAGCCAGGATGTTTTGCTGAGATGGACCTCACCTTTATGTGCACAATCAACCTCCTCAAACATCAGGAGTCCCCTGCTGACACTATTTCTTTCCTAATTTATAACTCTCTTTTTTTTTTTTTAAAAAAAAAAAAATCTGTTTCAATGGAAGCTGCCCTCACAATATTCACACAGGTACCACCTTGTCTGCAGTGAAATGCAATTTTAAAGCAGGTTGAGTGTGAATTTGCTGCAGCACTTACCTCCATTAGTGGCTCAGGGAGCCACTGCAGTGCTGGGAGACACAGAGCACTCAAGTGATGCCTTTTGGATGGGATTTGGCTCCTGCCAAATCAAGTTATCTGATTTTTTGTTTGTTCTGTTTAGTTGTTTGGATTTTTTTGTGTGTGTGCCTTTTTATTTCTTTTTTTTTTTTTTTTCCATCTTGCTTTTATTTTTTAAATGGAGTCATACCCAGACTATTTTCCTGAGATGTTTTGCAGCAAATTGCAAGTGCTTTTCATCACCTACCCCTCACTCAGTTCCCAACACCATTAAGCTTCAAGGCAAGCTCAGAGAAAAATCAAAGAGCTGGCACACACCATGTGCTAGATACAGAAGATTTTGTCTGTCTGGCCAGTCTGGAGGCATTAGACTGGAATTAAACCAAAATTCTATGTCAATATTGTAAAAGCTGGTATTTATTTGGGCCGAATCATTGCAATAACTGTATTTTCCATTTCCATTTCTAAGGTAGAAAGAATACAGAGGAATTCTCAGCAGGCAATGTTTAGGATGGCAAAGCCTTCTAATGGACAATACCAGATCTAAGACAAGCATGACAGAAGCTGTAAAGCTGTTGCTGAAACTTCCACCAGGTATAAATAACAAGGGCCCATGGAACAGGCAGTCTGATGAGAGAATTTTTTTATAAAGGGGGTAAAAAAAGTCATTTTTAAGCTTTTTTTTACCAGCTGGTGGAATGAGTGGCTAGAAAGCAACCCTTCTGCTCCCATCAGTATAGAGCACCTCTGCCTGCTTTCATTCTCAGTGTCCATGTAGGAGCAATAATGGCATTTAAATGCCATTTACATTTATTTACAGGCAGAAAACCCTGTTGTGAGAGGGACAAGCACACGATGTCACGGAGTGATTTTAATCCTTATGCTCAGCCAACGTATGTAGCAGCTCCCCGTGCCATGGTCGTGCCATGAGCACTCTGTTCAGAGCCAACAGCCCTGCCAAAACCCCTTGTTGCCTTTTCTATCTCTCCCAGGTGCCTGATCCTTCCCTTGTGCCAACAGAAATGTTTGTGCAGCCTCGCACTGAATCTGATCCCCCAAAGGATCCAGGTTAAAATTAACATTGTGTAGGGGAAAAAAAAAAAAAAAAAAAGTTAATTTTAGCCCCAGATTGGTTCCTTGCTCTGCCTTGGTTCTCCTGTCATTAGTGTTCTCTGCTTTAAAGAAAAGAAAAATACAGTTCTGGAGGTAATGGTGAGATGTGAGAGAAGCTACAGTACCTTTTGTGAGAGCAGTTAATATGAATGGGAAAAAAAAATGCAGATATTTATGTAACCAGCCTCCTGCCCACAACTTCTAGACCATTACAGTGACAAGAACATCAAGTGGGCAGGACTTGCAGGGTGCAATTATTACCTTTGGGTAATAATAATCCCTGTAGCCCGCTGAAAGAGTGAGGAGGCAACATTTTGGGGATGATCCATCAGCAGTATTTTGTGTTACTGCCTTTCCTACCATCCAGCCTTGGTGAGGATGCTGCTGAGAAGCACATCCAGCTTGGCACTGCCAGCCAGCAGCCCAGGGCCAGCAGCTTCTTTTCCCTTCATGCTTCAGCTGGAAGCATTTCAGGGCAGAGGCTTTCAATGAGTGGATGGAGCAAGGCAAAAAACCAGGAGGAGGGTTGGGATGAGTGGTTCCCACTGAAGCTGGTTAAACAACCCACACCCTGCTCTTCCCCCTGCAGTCCCAGATGGACTCCAGTCCAAAACCCATCTGGGACTCTGCTAAATTTAGCCTGGCCTCAGAGGAAACACGGGACACAAGCCCTGCACATGCTCCTGCTGCTCTTTCAGGATGACCTTCCTGCTGCTCCTTCCATGGGCCAAGTGCTCCAGAACAGCTCCCCCCCTTCCCACCATGGATGTTGAGGCAGAGGAAATAGATTGTACTCCAGGAGCTATTTTTACACCCTTCCTCTGGGCTGCTTGCTCCTCACTGCTGGGGCAGAGGCATGGAGATCTCTCTGGTGGCTTTTGGGGCCCAAAACCTCATTTTTGGCAAAACCTCGTGCTGCAAACTACTGGTAGTCTCTTCTCTACCTGCTTGCTCTGGTGTCTGCAGTGCCCCAAGGAGGAGGAGGAACAGAAAGCAGCTGTAAGGATGCAGTTAATAAAAAGAAACAGGGCATCATATGCAGGTGATCTTCAGGAGGTGCTTCCCCTGGAGAGTCTTAATAATAATATATAAATAATATATAATAATATATAAATGTATAAAATAATATAT
>JAOEGS010021829.1:0-11946 GCA_025447755.1 Corythornis vintsioides | reverse complement strand
GGTGCTTTGATTATGCAGTGCCCAATCTGAGGCATTTTTTCAATAGTATCTGGTATCCTCAGGCAAGAAGTATCCATGAAGTATCTAACCACTTTAAGAAGCTTTGATCAACACATACATATAAACATCATTGGAAAATACAGTTGGAAGATAAAAATAATTTTTTTTTACAGTACACAGAAAAAAAAACCCAACCAAACACCTATTTTAATTCATCAATTACATTATTGAACCAGGAAAGAAGCAATAAAATCCCATATTCTTCAGATTCTTACAGTGCTGCCCCAATAAGAAAATATTCCAAATTATTTTCTGGCCTCCTAACGATTCTACAGCATGTAATTGAAACCAGATTACTGTTTGCCTTTACTTTTTCTTTTTTTTTTTTTTTTTAAACACAACTTAAATTTTCTAGCATTATTATAATGGGAAATAAAGTATTACATGCTTAGCCATAACTTTGCTTTTTAAACACTGCCATCCTGCAATTGCTCTTCCCAGCATCATAATTAAAACCGTGTCAGTGCTTCCATTACTGCATTGTATGGTGCGGTAGGTCTTTAACTTTCCTATAGACAAAAGCATACTGAAGCTGAAACTTCAGCTGTAAGGTTTCAGTCTAAGGACTCTTAAAAAAAAAAAAAAAAAGTTTACAGTTAATGAGGATTTATTAACATGTTAAGCGTTCATCATTCCGAAATAACTGAACTGTAAAATTAGCATTACAGGTGATTAGCATATAATGTTACTTAAATTCATTTAGTGCCAGACAAAAAGTGAAATAGCTAACAGGGAGGAGAAGCAAAAGGAACGACCGTCTTGATTATATAACTAGGTATGTCTTTTCTCGGTAGACTAGTGATTCTGAAACAGCTGAGAGGACACCGGCTACTTTAGAACTAAATTTTCCAGGCTCAAAATACCTCCACGTGAGGTAATTTTGGACTTCATCAGCTTCCGATGACTCTGTGCACTCAGTACCCACAGCGTGCTCTCTTTTTACTTAAGAGGATGGATAACACGCTCCGCAGGGCTGCAGAAACTAAGTAATTCACAGCGTTTCCAGTGTGGGACAACCTTCCACAGCCTCCCCCCTTCCCACTCTGCCTCCCCTTCACCTCCCTCGGGGTTCGCGGCTCTTCGAGCCCGGGCAGAACGGCAGCTCCCTCCGGGACGCCCCGACGGCCGCAGCTCGCCCCGAAGGCTACCGGCTGGAGAAGGGCGAAGGAGGGAGAGCCCTCCGCGGTGACTCGGTGTGGGGAAGCGGCCACAGACCCCGAGCAGAGTTGCTGCTGAGAGTTTTTATCCCCAGCCGAGCGAACGGTTAAAGCAGCTCCGTGACCAGGAATTAACCTCCCACAGTAAAAACGGCCGTTAAATGATTACGGTTTACTAGGTCTTTAAAACCGGGAGAGAAAAGCTCTTGCTGCATTAAGTTCACATATGAAAGAAATTGAGCTAAATGTATTTGTTGTTGTTGTTGTTTCCTCCGGCTGGCACACACACCCCGGCTACCAACTCCTAAACTCTCCTACGCGGGGCGGGGAGTTCAGAGGAATTTCAGAGCAGATAAATGGGATTGTGAACAACGGTATTTTCAGGTGCTAACGTCCATGGGAGATCTAACCCAGATGTTCACCTCCCACCCTGGGAGCCCTGCGCTCCCTTACAGGCTGCCCCTCCCAAGTCACCGGCTGAGAACGACCATCCGCAGTGTCCAGCGCCCCTCCAAACCTAAACGCGCTGCCGGTCGCCGGGGGCTGGCTGTGGGATATTCCCAGCAGCTCTTGGGCATCTGGTTGGGGCTTTTTACGTCTGGGAGACCCTTCGCGTGCACAGAGAGCCAATTAGTGCCAGTAAGCTGGTGCTCAATATCAAAGGCGAAAACAAAACTAATTGAAGTTGATGCCTCTTTTTTTTTTTTTTTCCCTCCCCTCCCGACCTCTGTGAGGCTGGGGAGTAAGAGGAAGGCTTCCCTCAGGCTCCTCTGGAAGTGCGGAGGACAGGAGGAAGATGAGGAGGAGGAGGAGAGGTTGATCACACCGCAACGGCAGGCTTACGAGAGGAAGAAAGTGTCCACTACCTGAAGCAAGTGGGATCCGAGCTCCTTGGCCACGTTATCCAAGGGCCCTATCCTGCTCGGCTGTCCCCAGGCGTCGCCCAGACCTGAAAGGGAATCAAGGAGCTGGTTAGAGCCAGAAGAGGAGCCGAGCACTCCCTGCCTCCACGTCGGGACAGGCGCTGCCCGCATCCCGCCTGCTCTCGTCGCTTATCCCTTGGGGAGCGGGTGCGACGAGGGGGCTCGGGAGCTAGCAAAGGTTCACTCGCTTCTACATACACGAGTAGAAAGGGAAATGCTCTTTTTCTAGAGGTCCTGGCAATGGGCATCTCCGTGACCTGCTTTCGCCCTCCCTGCCTTACGGCGAGCCCCCAGGGAGGCTCCTGCCTCAACCGTTTCCGAACCCTGCCTGCCACGTCGGTACCGTCCCGTCGCAGCACCGTGCCCGTCCTCCCTCCGCGGCCGGGATGAGGGAAGACCGGCCACACACAGCGAGAGACGAGTCGCCGTGGAGGCAGGAGGGGAATACCCCGCTTGCCGGCAGCCTGGACAAGCACAGCTCAGGTCACTTCGCGCTAAGCGTGGCGTTCCTTTTGCACAAGGAGGTGCGAAACCCTCGTCTGTCTTTAACGACTGCCCCGGGCACACGTGTTGTCCGCGGGATGTGCGGCGGGACGTGTCCTGGACACCCCCTGTTGCCGTCCTGCCCGGCGCGGCCCCTCCGCCCCGCTGCCTTTCTCCCCCGACGGGCTGAGCCACAGCGTGTCTGGCGTGGGAATTTCGGTGCCAACGGTCCCACGAGTCCCGCCTGTGGAGCGGGATGAGCAGGTTATAGAAGGCCGGAGCTCAGTCTTGCAGAAACTGCTCCGACAGCCTCTTTACCTGCGCACGGGCGGCACTGAGCCGTTCACCGGCACAACTTCGCCCCCAGCTCGTCCCTGCAACGCGGCCCCGCTGATCCAGCGCGATCCGACCGACCCCACCGCTCTGCCATGGCACTATGCGTGGGATGGGGTGGGGGGGACCCGTGCGCCCAGCACTGCCTTGGCCACTGCGAGTGTCTGTGATGGAGCTGTGTTGGGGAAGGGAATGGGGAGCACATCTTGGGGTGGCTGGGCTGGGTTGTTTGTTTTTCATTCCCTCCATACAAACAAGGTTTGAACCAGCGTCCCGGGGGAGCTGAGACCACTGCCAACCGGGGACTCAAGTCGGCACCTGATGGCAATTGCCCGCGATAGTGCACAGGTGGGGAGTGGAGAAAGGGAGCACACCGCATGCGCTTAATGCCTCATTTTTGGAGAGAAAGGGCAGCCCTCAGGGCTACAGCACAGGTTCTTAGAGGTCACAGAGCCTTATGGGCACACCTTCTTGGTCTTCCTGAAGCCGAGAGGCTCTGCAGAAGGACCGGTGGCGGGTGAAGGGGGAGGGTGCTCGGTGCTGATGCCCGGAGAAACGACGCCGGGATCTCCACAAGCGCCCTGTCCTGTCTCACTGCGCCCGGGGTCCCCGGGGCTCCCGTCTGTAGTGTTTGGCGTGGGCGCACACACGTGGGATGGATGCACAGCACAGGGCCCTTCAGCCCGGGCAGCCTTCAGTGTGGCTGTAAACTGATGTGCAGCCATGAGACCCCGTTCGTCTACGGTGCACTCTCACTGACCAGGTGCTTTCAAAGAAACCTCCCGCCTCAAGCTGGCATGGGCAAAGGTTGCTGAAGCTGGAGCTCCCTCTTTTCCGTTACAGGAGGTAGAAGTTGGCACTCAAGAGGGGAAACCCTGCGCTAAGCTCCAGCTCCACCGAATGTTTCCAAACGGGCAGAATCTATCCGGGATCCCTCCCGGATCCGCGCATCCTTTGGCCCGGGTGGCAGCAAGAGCCTTTGGTCTAGAAATGATAAGATCCTTTCTTCCCCACTCATGCAACGTCCCTTGGGAGGGTGGACTGGATCTTCCACTGGAGGAACGGTGCGAAGCGTGGCTGCTCGTGGTTCCATCCCCTGAGTTTCACCATCTCCTGGTGCCCCGGTGGAGACTGGCCACGCACCCCCCTCCCGCCGGGCAAGCACAAACAAAGCACCAGGCAAGTTACCCCGGGGACCTTGGCCGGACCTGCCGCCTCATTTTCGCGTCGCAAGGCAGTAGCAGCACCTAGGGTCGGTCCCAAGATGAGGCGTCTGTCTCCCCCACCCCTGTCAGTCGTTCCTTGCTGCCCTAGCGAGTGCGTCCCAGCCGCGCCGCAGAGCTCCCCGTGTGCGGCTGCGCTTTCTTGTGGCCGCAAGTGGTTTAAGTTAAGTGGTTAGCTACGTATTGGGCAATTTACTTTGAAGAGACAAACGAAATTTCGCGTTTTTCTACGGTCCTTTCCCAATTGGAAGTTTGGAGAGGGCTCCTAAACTTCTAGAGACCTGTTAAAATGCTCGTTCTGCTGAAATGCGGATTCCCCTCGGGCAGAAGGTTTGAGGATGGCGAAGACATACCGCAGTCTCCTTCCCGAAGCAGTAACAAATGCAAACGACAGAGTAAGCCCCTGGTCTGTGCCACTTGTCCTTATTTCGATTTATTAATCTCGAAACATGGGATTGAAACCCTACCAAGAGGGTTACGCATAGCGGTGTAAAACCGTTCTGAAACGACCCCTAACTTTCCGAAGAACGAAGCATATTTACTGTTTGAGCCACTCACGAAAAAGCTCTTCAAGAATGGTTCGTGCCTCTGCTGCACACGTGAGTGGCAATCTGCTCCTGCCCATCACGGCTGTCCAGGTTTCACAGCATCCCCAAAACCTTTACTATTTTTGATGTTCTTTCCTAACCCGGACTAAAAAAAAATGTCATTTCCGCAGATTTGTCCCCTTTGAAATTTTAAATTGCAACTGCAATTGAGAATTCTCACCAAACGTAAATGTGTTTGGTGGATCAGCCTGGCATTCGTCTAAGCTTATTTTAAAGCCGATGATTTTATCATTTAATCCACCAGCAGATCCCTTTAAAGATGGAAACGAAACGAATAAAACCCGACGTTCAGATAAAGAAATAACGCCCATTAGCTTGTCTGCCGAGAGATTTGCAAAACGCTCGGCGTCCCTCCTGTAAACATATGGATGCAATAGACTCCTTCCGAGTCGCTCCTGCCCCGACAGTAAATAACGCACATTTTCACTCACTGGGCTGGAGCGAGGCCAAAGGAGCTGCCGATGCACAGCGAGCGTTTCCTACACGGCTTCAAGGCGGTGGGACTGTGCTGGGGTGGCCCCGGCCGGGAAGGGGTCTGTGGCGGGGAAGGTTGACGGGTCACCCACACAGATGTGCAGCCGTTGCGGTGCCGGACGGGTAATTTCGATGGAAATGTTTAAAAATGCCCCCATTGCAGCACGAATTACCTGCGGCGCTGACCCAGAGAGTTATTTCCCTGCCAGCGAGCGAGAGGCTGGCGCATCCTTCCTGCAAATGTTGGGGACACTCGTGGGGCTGGCTTGTTGGGGACACACGTGGGGGTGGCTTGTCCTCCTAGCACAACCCCTTTGCCGTGCTGGAGGGCAGGGGAATCCCTAAAGCCAGCGGCTTGAGGAGGCTCCGGGCGCTGCCCGCAGCGCGAAGCCCGGAGCGGGGCTCGGCGGCGGGGAGGAGCGGGCACAGCGAAGCACCGTTGCGGGGTGGGTGACTCAGACGCAACCTCCTCTTCTCTAGCGTCCTTCCGTCGGCAAACATGGATGAAATGAACCCCTCTCCTTGTTTGCCTTCCATTTACAGGTGTCTGTAACGACCGCTGCTCCCGTTCCCACCGGGATCGTGATGGGGGGCGTGGGAGGGAGGGCAGGACGGACACAGCGGGATCCTGACGGGAGATGCTAAGGGGAAAATAAACGGTCCTCATCGGAGTTGTGCCTGCCAGCCTTGCACCGGGGGCTTCAACAACGTCATGCCAGGGACAGAGAGGGGGTTTGGCACAGGCACCCCACAGTAGGTACTACTTCTGCCGCTGAAAGACATGGGGGTTCTCATAAGAAGGGTCCCCTCTCCCTTCTGCAAACCGGGGCACGATTCCCCACTCCTCCCCCCTTCTTTTGACAGCCCTGTAGTACCTCAACATTCGCTCTGTACTATTTCCCAGTTTCCAGACAGGGGGGCGATTAGAACTGTAATAATACCTTAAAATATTTGGGAACAGCTCCCACCTTTTCTTTCCGAATATATAAATTCGTGCGCGCACACGTTTGAAAGCCCGGTAGCTTTTCTGCTTGAGATTCTGCTAAAACAATTACTTAGCCATGTATTATGTTAAGTATCGGATTGCCCTGTAACTTGGGGTATTTCCTTTGTATCTACTGTATTGTTCACCGCTCCCCACGGAACTCACGGTCCTCCCGCGTCATTCAATCGCCATCCTTCACAAGGAACCTGGGTCAACTACAAGCGCCGGGATTTTCATCGCTCCGTCTCCTGAGGGATTTTCCCCCAGTGCAGTCGTGCTTCTCTCGGCCGGGAAAGCAACGGGGGATTTACCGGGGGGACGGCGAGATGTCAGCCCCTGCCCTCCGTCTAGCTTTGGCTCCCTCGTTTAATCGAGGCTTAGGGATGGATGGGGAGAGAGGGGGGGCCGTCAGCCCGTGAGGTGGGGGAGGCCAGTGGGTCTGTAGGCCAGGGGCAGAGCTGGCAATCTTGCCCAAAGTCCTGTCAGCCCCGGTGGCACAGAGGATGGCACCGCTCGACAAGCGGTTCCGAGGCCGGCAAGCCGGTCTGGAGCCGACGAGGGTAGCCTCTAATCGGGATGGGAGGCATGGAGTCGCTTTGGGAAGAAGGGATACTTTCGATTATTTAGGCCGCCTCCCTCCTCCCTACGGGCTTCAGCGTCACCGGTTGGTAAAGCGGCAGAAGACTGGGCAGTGGAATAGACGAAAGTAAAGACCAAGAGTTTGGTTGAACCAAACAATCAACACCACCAAAAAAAAAAAAAAAAAAAAAAAAAGAGAAATAAAGCACAAAACCCAAAGAAAAATGTCAAGTCCTAGAGGAAAAAAAATAAAAATACGGCAAAACAGCCCTCCAGTACACCTGAGCAAACCTAAACCCGACTCTTCCCGGCGAGTCAGAATCACCAGGTCATATTAAGAGGCCAGAAAGAGGGCGCAAGACAAACATCGAGGTCCCGGGAAGAGCCACAGCTACCACAGCAGTGACCCCCCTCCTTTCCCGACGGGCGAGAGAAGCCGAAGAGACCCCAACCCACCCCCATCGCCACCCGCCGGGCCGCCTGGGAACAGCCCCGCAGCTCCGGGGAAGCCCTAATGGCACCTTTGTTTTAATAAGACCTTTAATGCCACAATTAGCGGTTAGTACAATAGAGGCAAGGTTTCGAAGAGGGATTTAGTCACGCAGTCGTCTCGGGCTTTATTTAATTATTTGTTTCATTAATTAATGAACCTCTTCCGAGTACGTATGAAAATGAGACGAAATAGCTGCAATTAGCCTTGGTTTTCTTAAAATATACATTCGAGGCCAAGTTTAAATAGACGGTGACAATTCTGTATACTCCTAGTAATTTCTGTTGTCTACGTCTCATAAAGGAAGACGTCTAAAATCTACCTCTGTCATTTTATTCAGATTATTTTCTACGGCGTACATTATTTTTTGGGTCATTAATTAGCTCGTTCCCATCCAGTTTAAACATCCATAAATATGTAGTCGGTTTTGGAAACTGCGTCGAGGGTGGGGGGAAGAGACCCACAATTGAACTAGTCTGCCATAGCGGGGTTAAAACGCGATTTATTCTCGAGACTCTTTCGTTCATTTTCTCATTTTTAGTAAGAAAAAAACCACAACCAAACAAAAACCACAAAACAACAAACAATAACAAAAATATAAATACTGTCAGTCAGTATAAAAGAAGTTCCCTCGTGTCTTTTTGTTCTACAGAAATAAATGCCTTGGCAAAAAAAATCAAAACACAAGAGACGACGATCTTACTGAACGGGAGCGCGATTGGGAGGCTGTAGGTTGCTGTCTCCTGGACTTTAATTCACGAATTAAAGGTCCAGGTCAGAGCGAAACCGCACGGCAAAAACTCTGCTATCGGAGCACGCAATTGTGCCTTCCAGGACGTGCATTTTGAGGGGAGGAATGAGCTGGAATCTAAATCTCCTTTCATTCTCACTTCTGATCGGGCGCCTCCGTGGGAGGATCTATGAGTTAATCTCTACATCTTCGGAAAAACTCGGGTCAGGGTGAAAAGGGGGACAGCAGTCTAAACCCCCTTAAAAGCCCTGTAGAAGCTCTGGGGCTTGGTGAGGGTCTCAAACTTTGCCTCAACTATGCATCATCTCACTCTGAAAAGAAAACAGGCGGGGGCAGGCGGGGAAGCCATCCCCTGGAGTTTTGTACAACACACTTCTCTTTCCTTCCAGTCTAGACAGCTCTGGAAGCCTGTTTAATAGCTGGACAACGTTTCTGATCGCTCTGGCTATCGCTATCCCGGACTTAGCACGCATGCTGGAAGCATCTCAGACCTTGTCCCGTCCCCTCCCTCCACCGCGGCTTGAAGAAGTATATTGAGCCTTACAGGGGCGATGCCACGATGCCGGGCAGGGCGACCGTCGAGGCCCGGGGCCTTGGACCCGCGGCGGTCCCGCTCCGGTGGTGGCTCCCACTGCCCCAGCAGAAGATGCCGGCAGGTGGCGAGAGGACCTGTGAGGTCCCCGCCTTTATTTCAAGCCTCAAGATTTCGGCCGTGGGTCCCCCCACCCATGCACTTTTCATCATACTCGACGGGGCGCTTTCTCCATTTCTTGCTGCCTCAAAACGCCATACCAGGCAGCTCTCTAGGACTGTTGGGTTTCAGCTTCTCCCCTCCTAGTAAAGCCAATTGGAAACCAGCGGGTGTGGAGAGGACCCCCTCTCCCCTCCTTCCACAGAAAAAAATCCGAGGAAAAAGGGACGTTAGGGTAATGCAGTGCTGCGTGTCGTCGTGCAACACACGCACCTCCCGCCCGTCCATAAACGCCTTAGTGCAGCCGGCGGGGGAGAGGGCACTGCCCGCAGCCTCTCCTCTCCGCCTCCCCCCTCTACCCTCCGCTCTGCCAGGCACTAAACGCACGGCTCAGGGCCGGAGGAGTTTGTTCTCCGGGCCTGTCATCCCTGAATGCAAAGCTTTGCTTTTAAATGTATTTCCACCCGTACTTAAGACGATGAAAGATCAGGAATTCGCTGTATGCATTTAAAACGTTGCTCTTAATAAGCAGAGTGTGCAGAAGCGCACGCCCGGCCTGTTTAAGGAAGACAGACACATAAAACACACCCGAGCTGTGGGTATAAACCTGCTTTCGGGGTCGTCTCGTTGCTCTTGAGGATCAGTAAGGTCTGGAAAAAGCAGGGACACATCAGCAGCATCTCGAAACGTGCCATGGTTCTTCCTTCCTGTATCAAAGCCATTGGGGGGGGTCATGATCCCCATGCAGGGCCCACGAGTGGCCCCCCGAAATTACGACGCGCTATTTCTCACCGGGATGTTTCCCGAGGGGGGATATCGGCTGGAAATTGCAGCGGAACGACGTCTCGTTTTCCCCAATCCTCTAACTCGGCGAGATTCGGGAGCTCATGCTCAAGACCCCTGTCTTTCTGTAGCACGGCTAATACTTGCTCTCGAAATTACCGAATTAGATGGACGGAACGGTAAGCTTTTCTCACTTTGGGAGTGGTTTGGGGTTTTTTTTTTTTCTGCCCCCTCTTTTATTTTTTCTTTTCTAAATTATTATTATTATTTACATTTAATAAATTTCACTAGAAACCACGATGGAGAACAGACCTTCCACTCCGGAATTGGCTAATTCTTTGACAACCCATCGTCCGGGAGAGGCACAAATGACAAAGCGGAGAGCTGGGCTTTATTTAGCCACCCTCGAGCACTAACCAGCGTTTCATCAGCTCAGCGAAGGCACGGAAAGGACGGGCGGCCGATGCATCCCCAGGGGTGCTGGCCGGCTGCCCCCCCTTCTCCCAAAGCCTCCCCAACCGGGCGCCCTTTCGGCGCTCGTCTCGTTGAGAGGCTAACCGGGGATGTGTGGTTTTATTTTTACCAAACCACGGGGCATAGAGAGAGCGATGGCAGGTCTCGTTGCTGCGTGTCTTCGAGAATAGCTGCAGGAACCAGCGGCCCCGTCCCGCACCGTCTGAGCCTCACACAGCCCCGGGCGGAGGGCAGCAGGGTCCTGGGCTCTAGCTGGGCTGGGAGCGGCCCCTACCCCGCTCTCTTTGGCCCCAGAAGGCGGCGGAGGGCTATGCTCGAAACCACCGCGCCTTATTTCCCAGCCTGCTTCCCTAGCTTCTGAAAAGTCCAAGCAAAACAACATAACACCCACTCTGGGGTGGGTTTTTTTTTCCCCTGCACCCGCAGCAGCGCCAAGCCGAGGGGCCTCCTGCGGGGGCCAGGGCGGCTGCCTCCCGGGACCGCGGACACCGGGCACAGTGAGACCGAGCGGAGCCCGCTTTCTCCGGGCGGTCCCGCCGAGCAGACGGAGCTGAACCGGCAGCAAAGGAGGAGCGGGAGGGGAGAAGGGGAAGGATTAAGCGAACGGTTCTGCCTCCCCACCACCACCGGCGGGGCTTCCCGGCCTCGCTCCGCCGCGCACACCCCGCGCAGCCCCTACCCCCGGGCGCGGCTCCTGGGGGGGCTCCTTTTCCTCCGCGCAGCCGCGACGAGGTGTTTTCGGGTTTAGGCCTCACAGGACGAGAGCTCCTAATTGCAGCTCGCCCTCCTATCCACCCTCGGCGCCTTTTCCCTCGTTTACCACCTGGAGCTGCAACACCTGCAAGCACCCCCCCTCCCCCGCTCTCCCCTTCCTCCCAGGAGCGAGAGGCGATGCGGGCTCGTTTAGGGGCATGTTGTGCCCACCCTTCACCACCCTCCGCCCCATTTCGGGCCGCGGTGCTGCCCCGTCCCTCCAGGACGTGCCGGGAGGGAGGCAGAAGGCCCCTCTCGGAGAGTCCCGGGGTGTTTACCTTCGGGGAAGACGGCTCGCATTTTCAGGTAGCTGGTGGTGAGGCGGATGATAGAAGCCTTGTCCAGCTGGGAGGTGATAGCC
Organism: Corythornis vintsioides; assembly: GCA_025447755.1. Classification (NCBI taxonomy): domain Eukaryota; kingdom Metazoa; phylum Chordata; class Aves; order Coraciiformes; family Alcedinidae; genus Corythornis; species Corythornis vintsioides. The sequence goes on along the minus strand of JAOEGS010021829.1, from coordinate 818 downwards.
GAGGGCAAGGGCAGGAGTTTGGCCAGTTCGTAGAATTCTCCATTTTCTTTTTCCCGTCTAGTCTTTGCCGCGTTCTTGGATTTTTCCTTCATCGCGACTACTGCAAGGCGAAGGTGACACTGGCATATTAGACCCGATTCTTCCGAGTTGCAGGGGGCATGGATTTCGGCTTCGGAGTTAGTGTTTTCGTTTAAAGAAGGGAGGGAATTCACCCAATTCAAATCAAATAATAATAATAATAAAAAAAAAAAAAGAAGAAAGAAAGGGGGGGAGGGAGGGGGAAGAGGAGGGAAAAAAAAAAAAAAAAAAAAGAAAGAAAGCCAAAACAACCGAACAAAAACAACACCAACAGAAAAGGTGCGAGGATGGGGGGGGTGATCTCTGAGCCACAAACACTCTCGGGAGAAGGCAGTTCTGCTCTGACCCTGCGCTATCTAGCGCTTCCAAACCGACACTGAGAGACCTATACGAGCCACGGTCCTCTGCCTGCAGCTGGAATCGGATCTTCTCCTCAACAGGGAGCAAATCACTGGGTTCCTTTCAATTAAGTATTTATTCTACTCGATCCTTCCCCATATAAAAACAATAATTAAAAAATATACTCAATCTAGAGCGTCCAAGCCAAGAAATCATTCGTCTAAGCAGGCGGAATAATTTTTGGACACCGCTTCTCTTGAAAAAAAAAAAAAAAAAAAAAAAGAGAAAAAAAAAGAAAAAAAAAAAAAAAAAAAAAAAAAACCGCGCTCCTCGTTGAAAAAAAAGCAAAACGGTCTGGTCCCGGAGCCCGAGATGCCGAGGAAACGACGAAGCCAGAAAGC
>JAOEGS010021827.1:23240-38387 GCA_025447755.1 Corythornis vintsioides | reverse complement strand
CATTGGCTACATTAACATTAGATTGAACTTCATATACCTGTGAGCACAGCTGTTAAATATATATGTAGAACTAGTATTACTCTATCTATATATCTATGTATATGTATCATCTATATATATGTATCATCTATATATATATAGATATATAGATGAATGAAGTGTTAATTGTTGTTTCATTCTGTGCAGTGATTTACATACTTCCCTCAGACTAGTGTACTTTATATTAAGTCTGGATGTCCATCCTTTGTAAACTGTGTTTCTTGATTTTAATTTAGAATCCAGTGCCTTTAGAACTATGCATAGAATGCACTATTGCTTTTTCCTTTACTGGAAATTTCATAGAGTCATAGATTAGAATTGTAGAATCATTTAGGTTGGGAAAGACCTTTAAGATATTCAAGTCCAATAATTAATGTAACTACCAAGTCAACTGCTAAATCACAACCCTCAGTGCCATATCTACATTACTTTAAAACTTGTCTGGGGATGGTGACTCCACCGCTTCCCTGGGCAGTCTGTTCCAGGCTTTGACAATCCTTCTAGGGAGGAAATTTTTCCTAATATTCAACCTAACCCCCCTGTGACACAACTTCAGGGTGTTTCCTCTTGTAACCACTTGTTCCTTGGGAGAAGAGACCAATCCCATATGGCTCCAACCTCCTGTCAGGGAGTTGTTGAGAGACAGATGGTCTCTCATGAGCCTCCTTTTCTGCACAGTGGACAATCCATAGTCCCTTAGCTGCTCCTCACCAGATATGTGCTCTAGAATTTTTATTTTATTTTTTTAATGTGGGGTTTTAAAGATTTATCTTAAGTGATGCTTTCAGAATGCTAATTTATTTCAATGGAATAAAACCGAGATTGACTATGAAAGAAATTATTGTTATTTTCCTGGAAGATGATGCAGTATAACATTTTATGTATCTGTGCAATGTGACAAAAACTATGCAGCAGAATCTGTGTTACCTTGTTTATGGTGAACTGCTTAGTGCAGCAGCATTTTTGAAATGGGATAACAGGGAGGAGCTGCAAGCAGTCATGGGGAGTGGTATGGGAATGCTGGGAATGTCTTCTCATGGGTTTTGGCCACCATAAGGTACAGGGTGTGGAGCAGTCCCTCTGCAGCCATTGCCACAGCTCGGTAGGGGGAAGCCCCCAGAGAGACATTGGCTCAGCCAGCAGGATGGCAAGTAGGAGAATACTCCACTGCTTCCCAAGCCTGCATATTTTCCTTTGCTTTTCAGGGGGAGGGTGTCAGACCAATAACCAATGATTTTTTGACAATAGAAGAAGAAATAATGAAAGTCCATGAAGAAAATGATTGTATAGATTAAGATTTTCCTCACTGTACCAAAGGAAAAATGATAAAAGATTTAATGTGTACATATACATACATATATATTTGTATATATACACACACTTTATATACATAGATATATACATATATATGCATACACACTTCAAATTCATAATAGAAATTTAGAATGGAAAATGTGCATGTTTTAAATGTTCATATATGAAGCATTAATTAAGGCTATTTATCCTACTGTTTTCCCTTAATTTTTAATAATCTTATTTTCTAACTTAAATGCAGCTTTATTGACTTCTTGACTATATTGACAGTATAAAGTGTCTGGTTTTCACCAGCATAAGTGAAAGGAGAAAAAGGCACAACATACTTTCAAAATGCCATGTAAAACACGGGATAAAAAGCTTTGAATTAACTTTTGAAGAACATAACAGCAAGTCACTAAATGGCGATTTTTGCCAACACTTTGTCGTTAAATCACATTTTATATTTATACGCACTAGAGACTAACTAATATAGATTTATTCTTGACACTAAAGTTTGTATTTATTTGAAAAGACAAACATGTGGTTTAAAGCTGAGCTAGACTGTAGCTTCTCAAAATAAAAGGGATAAAAAAAGTAATTGTAGAATAAACTGCCCTAGTTCGCAAAACAGACAACAGAGCTCCTGGTTGATAGGGAGCACGTGGTACAGAAATACTGAAAACAGGCATTTTAGGGCTGATTCTGCTTCTAACTGAAATGGTAGTTTTTAAGTGAATTAAATCCTACTTCTTAATCACTCAGTATTTAATTAATGATATATTTTAAAATTTCACTTCATGTGCCTAAATTTTATGATGACAAAAATAACAAACAGAAAAACCAATAAAGGACACTCATATAAATTTAATTATCTAGTGTGTAATCTCTGCCTTTCACAACATTAAACAATCTTTTTCTGGAAAATTAAGATATTCTGTACTGAAGTTTTTTTTTTTTTTACAAAATAGCCTTTCCCCAAATGCAGTGAAATACAGACTAACTTAATTGGAATTTTATAAATTTGTGCAGGATTTTGCCACATTAATTTCTGTTTATGAGCCTTTAAAATCAATGCAGTAAAATGCTGATGAACTTACTGTATATAGAATTAAAGGCTCTAAACCAAAAGCTACATGCCTTTCTTGGTTAGTGTAGCACGTACAATGTCTAGTTCACTCTAGGCACTGCTGTTACTATTTATTGTCCTTGGATTTAACAGTGCTTGGTTTTAATGACTGTTTAGGGGATTTGGTTTCCATACATTACAAATGTTATGCATGAAACACTGATGTTTTACAGTCATTGCTTAGCTTAAAGGCAGCTCAAGTTTGAGGTTTTTGTCTTGTTTGAGTTTCAAACTTTATCTGAGGAAGTATCTTTGATATTATAGATTTACTTTATGCTTTGGGTAGCAATGTGTTATACTACTCATCTTTTATTCTCACATACAGTAGGATATTCTTGCAGCAAGCAAAGTTGTTATTTTCCTATAGAACATTCCAGAAACAAAGATAATCTCTGTTGCATTTTTCCTGTCTCCCAAAAATGAACAAAGTGGATGAGTATAAAGTTCTAATCTACCTCTTCTGAGGTCAAGAATCCCGTCAACTTCTGTGATCCCACACCAAGCAGCCTAACTGAAAAAACCCCACAGGTCAGTGATGCTTAAAAGGTATCAGACCCTTTTAAATAATAAAAGATTATGTTTTTATTATTCAGCATAATCTTAGTGATAAATTATTAGTGACAATTAGTGATAATCTTAGTGATAAATAATTTATTTTGACATACAGGGAATATCCACTTCAGAAATTATCTAATTAACTGTATATTGCTGTATGATGATATTCTTACTCCCATTAGTGTCTCCTAAGGTGCACATGTGAATTGTGGCTATGGAATCTGTTTACTCAAAAATATTAATATCATCAAGTTTTCTGTCTGTTTACTTGCTTAAATAAATGTTTTCAATTTAACACAACAATATGTAATGAATACTGTGAAACAAAGTTAAAAGAACGAGTTCTTGAAATAGAAATAATAATAGAAATAATAATAAAAATGCTTTTCTCCCTTCCAAAGTATTTATTTTAACATGTGGTCACATTTTCCTATATTTTCACATTAATTGAAATCTTATTGTTCTAGAAAAATAAATATTTTTTTTCCCTTCACTTAGTTTCCCAGCTCTTGCTCAAAGAATACACACACAGGCATAATTTGTGGTTTTACAATAAGGAAAACTCTGCAAATTCATGCTATCTTTAAAAAGTGTCATGCCAAGCAGTGCTGTCATGTAGCCTCTTGTATTTTACCTTTTCACTTTCACATGGTATCAGGCAACAGTTTTGTCTGATAATCCTTTGATTACAGAGTCTTGTAAAATGTTCAAAACATTGTTAATTTCTCTCCCTTATTTCTTACGAAGTTATCTTATGTTCATGTTCAAGAGGAGTTTCTAGAGCCCTGGAATGTCTGCTGAAGCTCCAAAAACTGGGAACAGTCAGCAGACAATACATCTTTTCTGTTTGTTTGGAAATTACCAGTAAAACTCATTTATTTTAAAGGAGCTAATGATGGGGGGGCACATAGTACACCCCACCCCGTGCTGCCCACCTCCTTGTGTTCCTGTATGTGATCCTCTGGGTTTTTTCCATTCAGATTCTTAGAAACAGTTTGAAAGAAACTTGACTATAAATATCTAGTCACTTTCAAAGAATTCTTATTGGTAACAGAAGCTAAAATCGAGCACGTATCAAATAAAATGTGAAGCATGCTACAAAGCTTACTGCTTTCTCTTGAAGAAAGCTTTGTGAATGTAGCCATGAGCCCTGAGCTGAATAGCCCAGTGCTGTGGCAAGCAGAACAACTCCAAAGACTTAATAATAATTTTTAAATAATTTTCTCTTTTAAAACTCACCAGTGCCCTTCTTCTGCTTCTCCAGGAAGTTGTATCCGTCAGCACCTGCTGAGGGCTTTGTTGACCAAACCAGCAGGTAAAAAAAAAATCCTGTAGAATAAAGCCAGACCAGCTGGCTTTGAAGAGAAACCCCCCAGTTTGGGTTGTGTTTGCCTCACTCACCCTCTCCTCCACAGCCCCGGGCTTTTTCTCCTTTGGATGTTGACCTGTATGCTGTGTGATGCGGGCACACAAGTGTCTGGCAGGCCAAGGAGCACCTGCTTCTGTCAGTCACAAGTAAATTTAGCTGTAAAAGGTATCACTGACAAGCAGACCTTTGTCAGTGCTGGCAGAAGAACACAGCACCGCTGTCCCCCTTCAAAATACACTGTGAGTTCACATGGAAAATATCAAACTGGTCGTCTTCACCAGGAAATGCTTCTTCAAGAAGAAGGAAGGCAAAAATTGCTTGCACGTGGGAAAAAAGCCCAACAAACAACAAACACCTTTCCTCCTTTGCAGAGATGTTAAAATTGCAGTATTCCAAGAATAATCTCTGAACAAGATGGGGTTTTGTTCTATTAATTGTGTCTGGAAGGAAACTTTTTTTTTTTTTTAAATGGAAATACAGAACACACATATTGCAATTCAGGTTATTAAACTGTGTTAAGTATTAAAGCTGATTGCCTTTCTTTTCACTAACTCATTGTGCTTTTTTATCTAAAGAAATATTAGAAGACTAAAACGTCTCAAATAGGAGGTATTAATCTCATTCCCAAAATTAGAAAGCATGCAGTGTTGAGAGACTGTATGTCAAAATTGCACGTTCATAGCACTTGGGTAGTGGGAATCTAGGAACTAGCCACTTTTAAGATGGTATCTAAAGTAAATTGAGACTCTTCTGAGAGAAGCTATCCAAACTTGGTGTTCTTCTGCTTATTGGGTTAAGGTAAGGGTACTTATCAATTATATGTGCCCCTTGATATATATATATATATTTTTTTTTTCTTCTTCTTCCTGGAAGTGGCTTCTGGTGATTGGAAAAGGATCAAATTTGCTTCAGTATGTCTTCTCACAGAGTTAATGAAAAGAGTCCTAATGTCAGTTTGCCAGCAGTGGTAGCACCATACCTCTAGATACTCCATTTTCTGCTTGAAAGATATGTCATAAGTTTAAACAACTTTAAGGAGAAATTTCAGAAGTGTGTATTTTACTACAACATGCTGTTTAAAAGGAGAAAAATATTCCTTTTAACAAAGTGATGAGAAAAAGCATGGGTCAGGAACTCTTTGTAAAATAAACAAGGTTCCTATTTACTTACTTGTATAAACAGCCACTCACCATGCTGTATGTCTCTGCAGGGGCACACTTTCAGATAAAAACATGAATCTGGTCAGAATAATCCAATATCCATGGAAATATTTTAAGTACCTCTCTCTTCTCTTATTCAGGGTTTAAAAGCCAAATAAGTAATTGTTGTTGTTTAATATTTATAAAGGAGGCACTTTGTGGAAACTTGGTTCTTGGGGTTTGTATCTGTCATAATAAATATCTCATGTTTTTATCATAATTGATAAAATAATGTGTTTCATTTGAAGCATCCTATCAGCTCTCATTTTTAGATTAAAAACAATGTTCAAAAAATTCTAATGAATTAAACTTTTGAAATGATGATCCATTACTATTTGAAAAACAGTGATCATGGTTCATATAAACATCAGACTTGGAAACTGCTCTAACTTCATTAAACTAGTCTGGTTTTTTGTCTTTCTGAAATAAAAGTTGGAAAAACATATGAAGATGTCCAAATTTCTTTTGGAAATTACAATTCCCACCTATATTGTGTTTAGTGGGTCACAGAAATTAAGAGCTCAACAATCATCTTGAAACTGAACCAAGAGACTGAAAATATAGAAAGTGCTTAGGCACAGAAATAAGTAACATGCAAAATAGTAATTTTCCTATTAAGATGTGTCTGAACCCCTATTTTGATAAAGTAGCAAAGCAAAGAATTAAAAGAAATTAGGGATTTTCTGTCTCCATTTTTCCATGCAGTGAAAGAAGCATAGGCACGAACTACATTTGCTTTTCAAAACTGTCATTCTGAAGAAGATGCTTTGTGGATCAAATGAGTTATTTCAGGGTTGTCTTGGCTCAATTTCAAAATTCTTTCAGAATTCCGCCTATTAACCTGTACAATTAATTCATGTTTTTAATGTAGTCTGATTTACTAAGTATGAAAATGATTGATTGCTATCCATTAGTTGACATTCTGTATATATTTTTTAAAAATCCTGTCTTTATTTTGTTGAAGGAAAACATTTTCTCCACCTGGCCAGGTTGTGACAATAAAATGCCTTGCTAATTGCGACTGCCACCAGAAAAACACATTTCTGTCTAGAATGATCCAGTAGTTCTCACTGAAATCCAATTGGTTTAGAGTCTTGGTTTGCTAAGTCTGTATCTCTGCATATTATTTTCATTTACTGCTGTTACTGTTTTCATTTGCCACCTTGTCTCAACAGTTGTCTCCCAGTCCCTGCTGAGTGCAGATGGCACAAATGCGCTCTCCACTGATTAGGCATCTTGTGTAGAAACTCTGTAGAACTTTGCCATCTAATGAAAGTCGTTAACCTTTTCACATGCTTGATTCTCTGTATCAGACTTATGCTTTCACTTATGTCAAAGCATTTACAATGGTGTAAAGATTTCATATAAGAAGGATTGTGATGTGGGCCAGTGGAACCCACTTGTCTCCGTGGGAGCTCAGCAGGTATATCTGCCTGTGGGTTGGCCCATTCATCCTGCATATTGCCACGAGACCGAATACTGTGATTGCTCTCAAGAACTTTTACTCCAAGCTGACTGAACATATCAGAGATAAAACTTTCAGCCCCCAGGGAAAGATGCAGCAATCATGACATTTTTGTGTATTTCCCTGTCCTTGCTACAAGATCAAGGTTTCTGGTGGTGTTAACTATGGAACTATATAGGGAGACTAGTCTCAGCTCAATCCTCTGTGCATTCAGTCTGACATGGACAAGGAATCTCTGACCTTGTTCATCAGCACAAACAAATAAAATTTCAGTTACATAATTGAATGGCAGGATTACTCAGGTGCACTGCAAAATACATTGAAGGCTGGGCTTAACCCTGCTGCACTGAAATGGAGGAAACAAGATTTTTCCTCCTGTCACTATTCTACAGGCAAAAATCTGCTTCTTCCTAGCCACAGATCTCAGGAAAAGAAAGGGATAAGGAAAACTGGTAATGCTATCACTTGGCCACATAAATCTTCATCTAAGTAATATGTTCTCGGCTTTATGTTTTTTAGCTTTTTAATCCAAGACTTTTTTTTTTTCCCCTAGCATTTGTTAAAGAATCATTTCCAAAATTCTAGAAAGTCAGCCTGAGCATATTGCAGATAAAATCTGTCTCCCTTCTCCATCATGTAAAATAGAGATACAACATTTGGCCTATATTCAGTTTTTCAGGTGTTAAAAGCTATGATAAAACTTCACAGATCGTATGATAATGGGCACATTATAGAACTCTAGATCATCATATGGTGAACTTATTACTACTATTTTAGTTTTCCACAGACCACATTTATAGCATGATCAACTTACACATACCTCACAAACATAAAAGCTCATTGCATGCTTTTTGAATTTATTGATCAAATACAAATAAGTGGGGGAAAATGACCCAGGAAAACATTTGTGAACATGGCAAAGGTGTATGGGTTGGTAGTGATGTGAAAAGTGAGCTCAGTTGTTTGAAGGTTTTTAAAGATCATCATCAGACTAAAATGTAGACAAGGTATTCTCCAAGGAGCACCTCCTGTCATTTTGGAACTATTAGAGTTAAAACAGGCCCTAAATTCTGACCCTCCCATGACTGAATTATAGCCAGCTGAAGAGGACTGAGAAAGAAACCTGACTGGCTAAAAACAGCTGCGCTTGAGGAACTTGTGCACAACAAAGATAGCTCAAATCTGGCCTTGAAAAGAGGTGGGAAAGCTGAAAATGCAGAATCTCCTTTCACTGGTAGGAGCAGGGAGTCACCAGAAGGCAAATACAGTTACAATAACATGATATTGTGTGAACCACCTTGTTCATCGATGCACTCAAATACATACACACTGCACTAAACATATGTATGTGAAGTTGCATGAGGCTTTCCCTCTGTTATTGTGCAGAGTCTAAAAGCAGGAAGAATGTAAACACTCATTTGGCAAGTGAGAGTGAGGGCAATGTTGTGTAGTTTTTCCTGCTTCAGGAGAGGAGCTGGGATTTTGTTCCCGAAGAGGAAGTAAATTGCAAGATAAGTTGGCAGTCAGGGTTCAGTGGGAGAAAGGTGAGTTTAGCCATAGTTTTGAGGGAAGGCAGAAAAGGTGAGATGTCTGTCCATTTAAATGTCTGTCAGCAGTGGTGAAGAGCCACTTTTCAAAGTAGAAGGACTTTTTTTAGGAAACCAGTTGCACAATAAAAGTTCATGAATACATAGGTCTGTAAGACAAGAAAGAGAATGGAATAAGTGCTGAGTAAGATAGGAGGTAGAGGAGTCAGAAGGAAGGGATAGTGTTATAGATATTAGATTGAGTTAGAAGAGATAGAAGTAGTAATCATTCTGTCTGTGGCAGTGGCTGTTTGTAGCCTGAGGGAGATGCATGCCTTGTTGTAGAAACAGTTAGACTTGGCATGAATGCAGCCAAAGGCAGGGGAAAGGGAGTTGTAGAATCACAGAATCATAGAATCGCAGAATACCAGGGTGGAATGGACCTCACGGTTCATCTGGTTCAAATTTTCTTGGCAAAGGCATGTCTCTGAGAGTGGTGGAAAGTAGAAAAGTTTGAAAGATGCTTCTCTACTTTTTTTTTTTTTTTGTCCTAAAATAACTTTCAAAAATGAAAATGAAACCCACTGAATGTGAAGGATAGGCAGGCAAATGAGAGAGAAGAATCTAACCTTGCAGAGAGTTAAATGTTCTACTGAAATCCCATGCCTGGGAGAACTGCATACACACCTTCATGAACTCTTCAGATGCCCTAGGTTTTTAAAAGAAGATATGGGGAGCCATTAATAATGTAGGCAGAGGAAGTAATTTCTGAGACATGTAAGAATCCTGTGTAGCCAGGGTGCTGGTGCTATGCAGTAGGCAAAGAACACAGGCAGGAAGGGATGAGGTGACATGACAGGACCCAATCCTGGTGTTTCAAGCTGAGCAGCTCAATGCAGGCTGTACCCCAGCCCCTGTCACATCAGGTTCACATGTGAGTCTTAGACTATGGAAGAGCATGTTCCAGGAGTTACAAAGAGCTAACTTGCAACAAACTTGTTTATTATGTTTTGGTGGAGTTAAAAAATTGAAAAGTAAAGAGGTTCTGGGTAAGTGTGAATAGATCTATACCATTGCACCAAAGGAGTGAAAACAGTATGAGCAGTTGCAGTCTGTGGGAAGACAGGTACTTACATGCCATTAATTTAAATGTGGTCCAGGATTCTGTCAGCAAAGGAAAGAGAGATCTTCCCCAGGAATGTTTACTTCAGAACAAGTACACTGATTACAGGATACTTTAAAGAAATAAATTAATCGTGACCTTCTCTGACAAAGTATGATTTATTGCAGACTGATCTTCTGTTTTGTATAATTATTTTACATATTAATTGCCTGCATAGTTGCCCAAAAATTGAAATACAGATATGATCAGGAATGATTCATAGACAGTATCTAAAAGAAAATGTGAAAACTTCAAAATGTTATAGGCTTTTAGTTAACAACTAAAACATTCTAGTGCAAATCAGCAATATGGTGTATTGTCAAATTAATTATGTGAAAAGGAGTACTTATAATAAACACTGGAAAGGATCAGTGGAATAAAGGGTTTCACTAAACATTCCCAATTCCGTGTAGAACTGGTTCAATTCCCATTCCTGCAAAACAGCTTTTCCTATTTTGCTGTTGTCTCTTGCAAACTTCAGTTTTATAAATATGTTATGTTCAGTAGGTAAGAGATTTATTTGGTGTTTGTCCAGGTGTCTACAAAAGATGCTTACTAATTAAAAAAAAATAAAATTGAGCTCCCTCCTGTTCAAATTCTTTCATACTATATGAATAGGTGATTTGAAAGGTACTATTTTAGGTGGATCTGGAACCACAGCCATACACCAGGTTGCCTAACATTCCTCATTGAGGTTTTTCACTGTGTGTGAATTGCCAGTTTTCAACCATTAAGTTTTTACTTCTCCTTTTTGGGTATGTGCTGTATCCTGGGCTTTCTAGTATCATTCAGCAATTACTTGAGATGAGCAGGAGGAGCAGTATTCTAGATTACATATGTTAAAAAAGAATGTGAAGTTGTTTCACTGGAAATCTCTAACACCTACATATTTTGGAATAATGGAAGAAGTTCATGGACATTCTTAGGAATTTACCTGCCACCTGCTCAAAAAGAAGCCTGAATATATGTCTCTATTTCTTTTTCCTTCTCCCTGGGGTGACACAAAGAACTAACCTCACCTCTCTTTGTCCCACCCTCCCAGCTCTTATTATGGTCACAAGCATTGTCCAGCCTTCCAACTGGTAGACAGCAAAATTTCCAGCAGAATTCATACATTCTGAAGAATGGAGTTTTGCAGTAGACATTTGTATGTACAAAAATGAAATTATAATGCTCTGTTGTTTTTTTGGCATTAATGTATCATATTAATTAAGACTGAGAGAAAACGATTGCCTGTAAGAGCCACTGATTTGGACAATTATCCAAATCAGATTATAATAAATGGCAGTCTTAGGAATTTTGATTAACCTCTAAATAAATGTTACTTTGGAAAAACCTCGTCAAATGCATTAATGATAAGTTGTGAAGTAGTAGTAATTGCAGGCATGGCATTATAGATAATATACTTAATTGATACCACCCTCTCAAACGTGTATAGCACATCAGCTGCCATGAAGCTGGAGTGACTATAATAGTATTTTCAACAGTGGAAATCCATCTGATAAGACATGTAAAATAGAAATTTAGGATGCTTACTATGATTGTCTCACTTGGTCATTTACTGATTTGACTTTGGGAAAGTATTGCTTGGCCATTAATGCTTCTGGCCTTATGATGAGGTAAGTATATACTGAAATGCCTTAATTCGATTTTAAGGGAATATCATGTGATCCAGGGTGAAGACTCTACATAGTCCATACAGACTGCAGAGGGTGAAGTAATCAGTTCCAGGGATCACCTAGCAAGTACATCAGGAGAAGCAGAAAATGGACCAGGAACAGAGCTGGAGATGAGAATGCAGGATGAGTCTTTAGTCCATCAAAAAGGACAGGGCAAAGATGGGCCTGGTGACAAAGCTATGACAAAGCAGAGGCCTATGCAGGACACAAGTACCCACAGCAAAGGTCTAGGGTCCTCCAGAAACTATTATACTTAAAACACAGCTCCTGCTAATTAAATCCAAGGCTGAGTTTAAACAGAGCTCCTTGGTCTGGGAGAGTTACAGCATGTTAAGACAATCAGAGCCTTTACAGCTTCTTACTTTCTCTTTCCCTTATCAATATTTCTAGTCATTTGGTTCACAAAACACATCTGCCTAGGTCTTCTTTCTTCATGATGGTCCAAACAAACAATGTGTTTCGGATGTGTACAGGTTGAGATTACAAATGGAAGTGGAAAACATGTCCTTGACTTGCAAGTGTGTTCATAGAAATGCAGTAAAGATTTTGCATGCAGAAGCTTTGGAAGAAAGTCCTGGCTTTGGTTTTTTTGAGGTCAGGAATGGCACTTATTTGATTTCAAGCAATCCCCATCTGTTGAGTTAGGAGAAAAGAAGTAATGTGTTGATGATACAGCTGTACAGCTCCATTGAGCCAGTGAGAGGGTTGGTTTTTTTTTTTCAACAAGATGAAGGTGTTGAAAGAGAGAAAACTGGGGAAACATGCAGAGAACAGCCAGCACCAGTCACTTCATCATCTTCCTGTACATGTGTTCAGGTGGAAGGGTGAATTATGGTGGAAAAATTGTTGGTCTTAGCACAGATAAAACAATGATTGTGTAACAGAAAGGAAGAAGGAGAGGAAAATCATGTGTTTCTGACTTCATCAATGGTGGGGAAAGGGTGTCACCTTCCAGGACAGAACATCAAAAAGTGACTCTTTACATGGGAATCTTCTGTCAGGTGTGAAAGTTTCCTGATCATTCAAAATGTGGAGAACAGTGGAATTCTGTCATGATGCTAATCCAGGTATTTTATGTCTAGGACAAATCATGTGGTCTGCCGCTTGTCTGGCAGGCTTCTGGATGACAGTGACAAGAATAGACATCTTATTCCTGAATTGGACCTTCTGCTCATCATCCTACCCCTCAGCATGCTAGGTGAAGCAACAGTCACAATTCCTGTATCCTGCACAGACCAATCATATGATATGACTCCTAGTATAGAGCAATGATGGGTGGTGGTGTGAGAGGAAAACTATCATGTACAAATGAGATCTGCTGAAATGTGACTTGGACATAGTCCTGTCAGAAATGAATTAGGAAGAGTAGAGGGTTTTGGCCCACTGGGCCCAGCAAATGCAAATATAGAGCTACCGAAGACATGTGGGAGTAATTATGAGAGACACAGGGCTCTGTTCTCTGTTCCTGAAATCACAGGTTACAAAATACAGTAGGATATCTTTTTCAGGAGAGAAAGAAATTCAGCTTAGTTTCCTCCTGTAAATGTTCTGGGCAAAGGCTATGGAAGTAGGTGCCAGAGAAAAGGAATTGGAATGCTGTTGGGAAAATAAAGAGGAGACTAAGATCTCAGACTACAGAATTTGTAAATGCTTTTTGAGCAAATATTTGAGGCTGAATTATATTGCTTGGTGATTCTGCTGGTTAAGCCACCTTACTTTATGCATAACTACTTACAGTGTAAATCCATGAGGTCAGTTTATGACCCTCTAGGCACAGATAGCTCTTGTCCATTTTCAAATGAAAACTAATGAACTTGTAAATGCCACCATTCTGAAAAGGGCAAAATGTCAATATTTAGCCTATAAGTATATTCAAAATAATATGAAATCACGCTGTTACTGTTTTCCAACAGTTTGGTGGGTTTTTCGGTGTTTTTTTTTTGTTTGTTTATTTGTTTTGTTTGTTGTGTTTTGTAAGTAACAACATGGATTTATTCAGGTAAAAGTAATATTGCTTCTGAACACTCAAAGAATCACAGAATAACAAAATGTTAGGGGTTGGAAGGGACCTAAAAGATCATCTAGTCCAACTCCCCTGTCAGAGCAGGATCACCTAGCTTAAGTCCCCCAGGAATGCATCCATGTGGGTCTTGAATGTCTCCAGAGAAGGAGACACCACAACCTTCCTGGGCAACCCATTCCAGAGCTCTGTCACCCTCACTGTGAAAAAGTTTTTTCTTGTGTTTACCCTAAACATCTTGTGCCTGACTTCCCCCTATGGAATTCATGTTGAACTCATGATAAGCCTCCTTTCCCGCACATGCCAAGAGATGGTGGCAATGACAAGTTGTTCCATCACTTTTCCAGGGATCGAAGTGAGGCTGACTGGCCTATCTTAGCTGAGTCCTCCTTTTTGTCCTTTTTGTAGATAGGGACAACATTGGCCTTTCTCCAGTCCTCAGGCACCTCTCCTGTTCTCCAGGACCTTTCAAAAATGATGGAGAGTGGCCTGGCAATGACCTCTGCCATCTCCCTCATCACTTGTGGGTGTATCCTATCAAGACTCTTAGACCTGTAGATGTCCAGTTTACTCACCTGATTTCTAACCCAAGCCTCTTCAGCAGAGATAAAAACTTTCTCCCTCCAGACTTCATCTGTGGTCTTGGAGGCCTGGGACTCCTGGTAGTTGGTCTTAGTAGTAGAGACTGAGGTGAAGGTGGTTTTCAGCAGCTCAGCCTTCTCCCTTTCATTGGTCACCAGGGCACCCACTTCATTCAGCAATGGGCCCACATTGCCTCTAGATTTCCTTTTGCCTCCAACATACTTGAAGAAGCTTTTCTTGTTGTCCTTAACAACAAGAATTGTTTCCAGGTTTAGTTCAAGGGAGGCCTTAGCTTTACTTGTTACATCCCTGCATGATTTGGCAACCTCCCTGTATTCTTTCGAAGTGGCCATGTTTTATATATTTCCTTCTTCAACTTAAGTTTATCCAGGAGCTCCCTGCTCAACCATGCAGGTCTCCTAACTCTCTTACTAGATTTCCTACTCATTGGGTTGCACTGATCTTGAGCCTGGAGGAAATGGTGTTTGAATATTAGAAGGCTTGCTTGGTCCCCTTTGCCTTCCAGGGCCCTGTCCATGGGACTTTCCAAGTAGTTCCCTGAGAAGGCCAAGGTTGGCCTTTCTGAAGTCCAGGGTAGCAATCCTGCTTGTGGCCCTATGACTACTGCCTGTAATCCTAAACTCCACCATCTCATGGTCATTACAACCAAGGGTGCCTCCTACCTTCACATCCTCAACCAGTCTCTCTTTGTTGGTCAGTACAAGGTCCAGCATCACTCCTCTCCTTGTTGGCTCCTTCAACACCTGCATTAGGAAGTTCTCATCAATGTTCTGAAGGAACCGACTGGACTGAGCGTGTCTGGATGTGTACCTAAAGTTCCCCATAACAACCAGAGCCTGTGATTGCAAGGCTACTTCCAGCTGCTTGTAGAAGACCTCATCAACTTCTTTATCCTGATCAGGTGGCCTGTAGTAAACACCTACTACAATGTCTGTCATATTAATCTCTTCCTTAATCCTTACCCATAAGCTTTCAACCTGATCCTCATTGTCCCCTAGGAAGAGTTCAATACATTCCAATTGCTCTCTCATATAGAGAGCAACTCCACCACCTCTCCTTGCCAGCCTATCCTTCCTGAAAAGGACATAGCCATCCATGACAGTGTTCC